>PQWD01014843.1:0-89097 GCA_019425675.1 Leucinodes orbonalis
ACGTCCGGCTGCCCGTTGGACCGACGATTTGTGTAGGGTGGCTGGTGGAAGTTGGATGCAGGCTGCTCAAGACCGGGATTGTGCTCATTGGGGGACGCCTATGTTCAGCAGTGGACGATGGACGATTGAATTTAAATTGATCAAATTGCAAACCAATGAAGTTCTGTGCTTAAGTCATATCGTAGAAGATTCTCAATCAACGTTAACGAATTGTATAGTCCACAGACAGATTTCTCAGAGTATTGCTCATTCCTAGAGCACTCTAGGTCTCTTGCTCTAAAACATCATCAATCCAATAGTCTCTTTTTCCAAAACTAAACAAAAAAGTTTTAATGTCACTGTCATGTTAGACATGACGTATCGGTGTCAACTGTCATTTCCTTCATATCTGTCAACAAAATCCGACCGATTTAATTTATGAAAGCAGAAATAATTTTTTATCATTGTATAGGTTCCGGCTTTGTTATCGCTGGTCTTTTAAAGCTGTAAGATTTGTCGGTCCAAAAAAATATTTTAAAAATATTATTTACTGCATTATTATCAGAAAATGGTAATTCCTAGCCCTTTCGTCTATTGGGCGCAATCTGAAACAGTTGTGTCGCTAAAGATTGATTTGAAAAATGTAACAAACCCTGATGTTACAATTCTTGAGAACAAAGTGCAGTTTTCTGCTAATGGAACCGGTGCTCATGGGCAGAGCTATTACAAATTCAGCTTGGATTTATATGCAACTATTAAAAACGTAAGTATATGTATACAGTTTCCTTTTGTTTCACTTTTAAGATACCGGCAAGTATTTTCTAGTCTACCTACTTCATAGTGGCTGCGCTGACAATTTAATGATGAACTATATAAGTATGCAGGGTGAAATTAGAGAGCATTCATGAAACCACAATATATGTTCACTATTATGATTGTTTACAAATATATTTATGCAACAGTAGGTATATGCTTTAATTAATAAAATATGGTCTTATTACCTGCTATACGCGGTATTAAATATTGATTGAAGAAAATCTGAGCAATAAACGTTTATAACTTCAATTTTTTCTCCCCACAACTTCAAGTTGAATTGAATTAGATACACACATTGAATTCACAGCCAACCTCATCTACACAGATATCATTTTTTAAAATCACAATCCACTAGACCCATGGTCAGCTGTAGACTGCAAACATGAGGGCCAAGGCACAAAGACCAGTGTTAGGACATCCTGTAGTTGTTCTGACTATGCTGAGTAGGCTTCCAATCAGTGCAATAGCAAATATTTAAAATTGTTTTTTTAATTGTATTTAAAAATGAATGTTCTAATTGTTTTAAATTTACTTACTTTATAACATCATTTGGGTAGGGTTTAATTTCTTAGTGAGTAGTGTAGACTTAATAGTGAAGATAAGCAAATATAACAGAAAAATATAATTAGTTGGTACTCACATTAGGCCCATGTGGTATTTCCTAATCTTGGCTGTGTGTGAAGGCTGGAACCCAGTTGTCATAGGTTTTTTGTATGGCATAAGTGATGGGTTTGGTCAGTTCCACATCTGTGGTAAGTGATATGCCTCTGTGTCAGATGTTATATGAAAAGTAAATAATGGGTAAACATATATTTTTTAAATACATACATATCATACATTTTCTATGTAGACCCAGACCAATACAAACAGACATGTTCATGCATACAAATATTTCTACTGCCCAGGGTCCTAGGTGTAATAGCAGAAGTCTCAACCATTACACTTAATAGGTCATATATTAATAATTCATATTTTAGTATCATAAATTATCATCTACCTACAACATCACACTGCAACAACAAGCCTTCTGCCATCCACTAGCTAAAGCACCGTTAACATGAGTACAATTTTACGTACAATGTAAATCTGAAATACTGTTTAACTAATAACAACTTTGGATAAGGCATTACTTATACAGCTATTTATCACCATAAAGATATAAGGGATTTTTCATGTAAAACATCACTCATAGTGTATGATTGTGCACAATTTGAATTACTTATTGGCCAATCTAAAAATTGTGCTTGTCAGTTAATGGTGTTAAGCTGGACGGCAGCCTTGCCCACAGAGTTTGGTTATGGTGAGTTTGGGCCATAACCCACCATTTGGGCCCAGTGCCGATCGCTGGATGTTACTGCCTAAACATATTACAATGATATGTACATTGGTACACCAAAATTGACACTGTAATTACTTTTGTTATGCAGTAATAAGAGGCAATGCTTGAAAATATACTCATCATCATCAGCTCATTAAACGTCCCCACCGAGGGGCACGAGCCTACCCGTATAGGGTGATTAGGCCTTAGTCGTCCACGCGGGCCCAGAGCGGATTGGACGACTTCACACACAACCTTCGAATCTCTTCGCAGGCGTGCATGAAGGTTTCCTCACGATGTTTTCCTTCACCGTAAGAGCGTCGGATAACGTACATATATTTTTCGAAAATTCGAAAACACGTACGTACGTACGTGTCGTGTCGTGTACGTGTCGGGATTTGAACCTCAGCCCTCCCGGTAGGAAGGCGACAGTCCACACCCAGTGGTGTATATTTTAGAGCGTCGGTGGCTCAGTAGCCACCGACGCTCTAAAATATACTCATTATATTATTAAATGTTCATGAGTTAAACAACTATATTTATGTTGATTACAATATTAAACATGTAATTAACATTAACAATGAAGTGCCTTAAACACTATTGTCTTATTTTATGGCATTGTTATTTTGCTAGGCAAAGTTCAATGTATTAGCATAAAATGTATTTTAATATGTTACTACCAATAATGAGTATTTCGTCAGTAGTTGGTGAATAGTAATTACTACATTAGTATCTGTCACCTAGTTAGTGACAGTTAATGTATTTTTTTAAATTTTTTGAAAAACTCAATGAATCCGATACCCAGTGATCCTATCAAAGAGGCTTCTTGATAATGCAGTTGCTATTGTGTGACATAAATAATTTTAAATCTCGGTATCCAGTAATATCACTACCTTGAAGAGTGACAGCTACAGCCTTAGATTCAGCTTTGCCAAAGACATAAAGTTTCGGAGAAAGCATGGCTTCAGCACGAATGGGGCTGGCTCGACCATATTGACTCCACGAGGTTACAGAAAACTGGCGTGAAACAGCGCGTTGTATTTCGACGAGTGAGTGTCCAGAGATCCAAAATTCCCCCTTCACCTATACCATATTTCCTGTCTTCCTTTTAAAGTTAGCAACACACTCGCAACTCCTTCGGAGTGCCGAGTGTCCATGGATCGACATACAGGTCACCAGGTGGAATGTCTGCTTATTTGCCTAGCTAGTGGAATTACCGGGTATAGGAGACCTAACAGCCGCCTAATTGACGAATAGTCACTTTAATAAATAGTATTTTTTCCTTCAATACTGGTCTGCCATGGTCAGTCTTGTCTCATACCGTCGGGTGAGCGAAGTGGCCGTTCCGATCAAAAAACAAACCCATGAAATAAAAAGTATTTTTCTTCATATGGCAGAATACAGTGGAAGGCGAGAAACCGACGACAGTGCGCGTGTTGGAAAATCGTGGGAGATAGTGCTGCAGAAAGCCAAGCCCGCGTGGTGGCCGCGCGTCACGGCCCAGCCGCAGAAACCGGCATGGCTTAAGGTAAGGTCGCAAAGCTATCACCATCAGTCTATAATGCCCTTATTAAGGGCACATGCTATTCCGCACAACATAGCTACGGGTACATAATTTTAATGTTACGAGGGTGGGTGATAAGGATAATGCACTCTTCTCTTCAACCTATCGCAGTCCACCGCTGGACATAGGTGTCCCCCATTTTGCGCCAGACATCCCGGTCCTTCGTTTTTCTGATCCACCCTCCACCAGCGACCTTTCGCAAGTCGTCGGTCCATCGGGCTGGAGGGCGTCCTACGCTACGCTTGCCGAGACGCGGTCTCCACTCCAGAACTCGTCTGCTCCAACGGCCATCGGTTCTGCAACATACGTGACCAGCCCACTGCCACTTCAACTTGCTGATTCGGCGGGCTATGTCGGTAACTTTAGTTCTCTTACGGATTAATTATTTTTTTGATTACCCTAAGAAAGACCTCGAGCATCGTTGGTGACTTGAGCTGTGAACCAATTCCGTGGTCAGTGTCAAGTCTCAGCACTATGATGCTCTCTGAATTACCTTTTATGAAAGAATTACAATTCCATGCTTTGAAGGGCATACGTGAAGCCGTATGTCTTGGCTTCAATTTTAGGATGGCCGTTAACACCCAAATGTCTGCATTGGGCCCGTGATATGTTATAGTTCAATGTCCCCATAGCGTTGTTATGCAGAAAAGCATGAGGGTTTACCGCCATCTCTTTAAACAGTATTACTATAATTATACGTCAGTTTTGTACCAGAAAAAGCGAAGTAATATTATAGTAATACTGTTTTAAGAAATGGTAACCCCCCCTGTTCCTTGCAGGACGTTATAGGCTAATGATGATGAAAGTGATGAGCTCTCTTATAATAAGAGTTTATTTGACAGCCAATTTAGTAGAACCTAAATTTTGGTAGAACCTAAATTTTAAGTCGAACCAACGGTAATTTCGCTGTTGGTGACTTTCTAATTGTTCCTACAATATTGGGAACCCTCCCTCTCTCCTTAAGGTAACTATCCGACCAATTGCGGCCCATATGGGGCGGACATTTGCACTGTAGTCAAAAGGAAGCACCAAGGTAAGGCTCTGAAGGAGATATTGAATTGCCAACAATATACAATACCTTGTTTGTCTGTATACATTTACACCTAAACCGTGAACAAATTAAATAAATACCAATGTATAAAGTACCTCAAAACTTGGCCTGGTGACCTTTGAAAATCCATACGCCAAAATTTTGCAGGCAAGAAAAACCCAAACACCGCAATTCACACGCAAATTTAACCCGAGGCCCAAAATAAAAGCTTCAGAATATAGCGTAGGTACCATTAAGTAGCTCAAACATAATACAAGGATCTATTTTTTTCATGTGTCTTTTAACTTAATGTGTGGTATATTTTAATTATTGTAAAAAGGTAAAAAACATAATAAATATCGATAGTCTATTGTGTAGTTACGATAGAATCAAAAGCCTTTCATAAGTCCAACAATTAAACCTTAAGATGAGACAGATTATGATCGCGTGAGATGGATACGTATTTCTGATATAACGTTGGAAAAGGTGAAAAACACACCGGAAAACAATATTTTTGCTATTGTCTGTGGTTTTGTGTAGTCAATCTGACTAGTATACTTAGTTGCTAACCTATACGGTAAACATATCCAAGGGTTAAGGCCGCATTATTTTGTATCATTAATTCATTTCTATAGGGTATATTACGTATGAATATTAGGATATTTTGTAGAGGTTATTTCGACCTTTGCTAAAAAAAGCCCTAATAAATGTTTCATTGAACCGTCTGCAATTCTATTTAGGTATATGTCGCATTGTAGCCGCACGTTTTGCAAATAATGTACGTATGCTCGCGTGAGCATGCGTGCTGTAGATGTGATGTTACGATTTGACCCGTGACTCCAAATACATGTTTTCGTTTCTTTTGAATGTTGGATAGTGACGCATTGGTTTTCATAACTTTGAGCAATGGCTGAGCGGCTGTAGTAGTAGAATCGCTTTGAAACTTAACACATAAGCAACATTGAATTTGATTAAATTCAATATTTAGACTTTCTTACTATGTAATGTTTACTGGACCCAAAAATAACTGGCATCAAATGTGTCAATATAAATAAGTAATTAGTAATATATCTGTAGATTGACTTCGATCTGTGGAAATCGGAGGACGGTCAGGACAGTGACGAGGAGAAACGGGATATAATGAGGGACTATCCCGGAATGTACGACAAGCTGCAAAAGGAAGAAATGGGATACAGAAAAGGTAAGCGTGATGAGCATAGAAGGTGTGTTAACAGATCAAAATTTGGTTATTTTTAGGGTTGCAACTAAATTGTACAAAGTGTATGTTAAACTTAATTGTTAAATAAGAATTGATTTTCATATTGGGTCTTCTCACTGGAATTATTAAAAATTTCGATATTTACCAGGTTTGATATTATTAGGTTTCCCAATCAAAAAATATGTAAAGTAAATGCAAATTAATGTCATGGTAGGTTTGTATTTAAATTTAATTAAAACAATTGCCAGGTGACCGTATATCCTTCGACAGCATACGGAACTCAGCAGACGCAGTTGGTTTCCTATTGTATCTGTTTTGTTGGCGGTTATAAGGTCATGTTCTTGGCTAGACCTGCTGATATTCCTCACGGTTTTATCAGACGTACAGCCCACCAAAGGAATGATCATTTAGTTTTTTTATTAGACAAATGTGTTCTTACTAGTGGAATTGCTAGAAAAATTACTGGACCTAACATCTGTCGTCTAGTCTGGTGTGTTGACGGAAACTAATTAATAACTACTGTATTGGTTACCTTCGACACTGCAGCTGTCATTGTGGTTGACTGACTACCTGTCATTGATGTTACACTTACGATTAGATGAACCTGTTGTTCCGACACTTAATAAAAGAAAAAAAAATCTATTTTAACGTCATCACACGGCTAGTTACAATTATATGTAATTTCATAAGTATTGTAAAGTGTAACATAATTGTTCACAGAGGAGATGATCAAGGTCTACATGGTGCTATACAATCTGTTCCAATTCATCGGATTCATGTACATACTGGTTGTGATTGCGACGCGGTACGCTAAGCTGGGCTACGACTCGGTGGCGGATACGTATGCGCACGTCGGCTCCGCATGCAAGTTTATGCAGTTGCTGCAGTACTTGGAGGTTATGCACCCAATGTTCGGGTATACTAAGGTGAGTTATGTATGCGAGTTTTTTTTTGTAGAGCATACGACTCTATTAGTTAGGGAACACATTGGTCATGAACATTTGTAAGACTGAAAGACTAAGATAATACGAAGCAATTGTTTAAAATGATGGTTATGCCTTTGGTGGTGTACTCGTACCTAATAACCTTTTCGAATAATATAAGAATCAATGAATTCTAACTCTTTAGCCCGAAACACAGTTATACTCAAAGCATGATTGTTTTGATAGAAGAAATAGGTAGGTCAATGTTTTGTACCGTTGAGAAAGGAGCTGAGGTGCTGATTTACTGAATAATTCCTTTTTTTTAACTTAACTATAGTAAGTCGTTAACACAAAATATATTACAAATGCTAAACTTAAGAAGTACAAGGATTTTATTATCAATAGAGTAAATATATTTTTTTAATAAGGTGTTTATCAAACGAGCCTTGAACTTTGATGACAGTTATTCAAAACTACCATATACTTTATTAATGGAGGACCGCGCGTCACACTTTGGCAAACGTAAAAAAACACATCGCGTATTGATGACGTGCCAACAATAGGGTTCATACTTCACGAATTACGTTTGATACTGGCCAGTGATTAGTGAACTAGATATTTATCCCGCAAATATCTGGGGGCACGGTAGTGCCCCCGCCAAGTCGAGCGCGAAGCAAACACTGCCGTACCATCCTTTACAGGATCCATATCGCCGCATTTTCAGGCCCCAATTTGAGAACCTTTGGATAATACCAGAGCGCTGAAATTTTCGTCGTCTAGTAAGATGTTATAACATACTTTAAATCCAAAATTTCAAGTCTGTAGGTCATTTAGTTCCGACGCTAAGCGAAAGCAAAGTTCCGCATTTTCGACAGACACTCACTCACTCACTCATGATCATCAAAATAGAACTAGTACTTCCCATTAACTCAGAGAGCTAAAATTCGGTACAGAGTTAGGGTTATATGGCTACATAAAGGGAAAACTATAAAAACTTGGATAATCGAAGATCTGGAGCACCTGGTGACCCTGCTTATAAAAAAAAAGAGCCCAGCCAAACTATAAGAGATCGACATACCACCTTTAAACAATATATATTCAACATGGTGGGCCGCTTCATCCAATGTTGAAAATGGGGGGGCACGGTAGTGCCTCCGCCAAGTCGAGCGTGCTAGACCAATACAAACAGACATGTTCATGCACACAAATATTTGTAGGTAATGCTCGGGGATCGAACCGGAAACTTGGTGGGTCGTCCAATATTCCTTTCAAGTTTCTACAAAAAGAAGTGAAATCCCACCAAAAACATTTTGTAAAAATCTAGCCAAGTCTCGATGGAGCTGCGTGATTATCTCTAAAAAGTAATAAAATCAAGACAAAGATGTTTTTGGTGGGATTTTTCTGACTTGATGACACGTGGTTTTCGAAGTGGTGGGTCAACAATTACGAATCTGGTGACTATTATAAACTGTGTCGGACCCGGAAATGCATAACGATAAACAGAACTATAGAATTTTTAGAACATAGAAAGGCATTTGACCTTGTGGATGCTGACATTCTGATATTTGAACCTTAAATGAATAGAATTTTATATTTGATTATCTGTGATCCAGTGCACTAAATTCAAATAAGAGGTCTGGGGTTAATCAGGGAAGTGTTTTGGGTCCTACATTCTTTCTATTCTCATTAGTTAATAATCTTCCTAAAATTTCAAAATTGATTGTTAGAAGTTACATGAGCTAATTATTTAAAACTTGGATATCTAATATAAAGTAGAATCGATTCAACAACTATTATATAATACAACAAGCGAACAATACAACAATTCTTACATCTCAACTATACGTATTTAACGTCAATTATTTTACTTAATGCCATTGCAAGAACTCATGACCTGGGAATCAAAATTGGTTTTTAACTCTGATTCACGGTTCAAACCAAACATAGTTTTAGGTTCTGTTATGCGTGGCACAAAATGGCTATTATAGTGTTTAATTCACTCGTGCTTAGCAAGTTAACTTAAAAGGTAAACTCAACAAATATGTGCGTGGTTCATGAACAAGAAAATGCACGAAGTTTATCCATCCTCGTTTGTAGCCAATATGGAAAATTACATTCAATAATTCATGATTTATATCATCATCATCATCATCTGATGCATCATCATGATCATGTTGATTGATTGTTCATTTATTAATTTAATATCCTTTTTTAAAACTAATGTGAAACAGACGTAAACGCAGTGTATTTATAGTTGACGACGTACTTAAAAATGTTTTATTTAAATTGAAGTATGAATACAAAATGTTACGAATATTTTAAGCCATTGAATTCAGCGTTGGAAAATTGTCACATTGTGGAAAGTTTACAAACAACAATCTTTGCTCGATTTCATTACCCCTTTGAACTGACAAGGTCACTAAGATATTTTTACACATATTATATAGTTTTAACTCGTAATTTACTGCTATACAGGGTCACCAGGCACTTGGCGCCATATTTGGTATTTCTGGGGTTTTATGCCATTAACTTTTATTTATTAATTTAGCGATGTCCATGTGGCCACCACCGATGCACTACTTTAAGGTCCAGTTGTTGAGGTGGATGGACCAGGGGAGTCGGCCTCTTTTTGACTTTGCCTCTCCGATGCAATGAGTTTGTTTAGGATTGCATCGTGCCCCCTCTTCATAGCCATCATCATGCCCTTAACTTTGGACATGTGATTGGCCAACTTTATTATGAACATCGCGTGAATTGAATTTCATAATTTGAAAAAATACATTCAGACTGATCTATAAGTATACAAAAACATTGTCAAAGTTAATCGGAATTACAGTTAAAAATTAAAAAATACGGAGCAATCATTTGCGATTGCCGTATATTGCTTTGCCGTATATTATAACGATGCAAAAGTTCTTTATCGTATATCTACCTAAAACTAAGTTAACCTCTGAGTCACAATACATTTTAATGTTTATCTTCTTTTAGTATCTAAAGGTTTATTTGCATTTTTATAATCGCAATCAAATTTAAAATAATGCTTTGTTCACATTTATAGATTCATCCCCTTTTAGTGACATGAGGTACTTGATACGGTATTATTTTTATTAGACTAATAATCGTTATCTGTTATGAGCTTTGAATTGAACTTTGAAGTACTAAGATGATTTGATTTGGCTGCTTAATAAAGATATAAAAAAATATCTCACCACAAACGATATCATACAATTATATAAACCAAAAAAAAATTTTGGTATTCTTTAGACATTCGTGGAGGACTGAGTTAGGAGAATTTAGGACCACTAGAATTATTATTAATTATTGTATTACGGGTCACCAGAATTAATATATGCCTGCTGTTGTGAAAAAGATATCAAATCTACAGCAAGTTAGAAGACACACCATTTATGTGAACAGTTTTCTATAAAGTGTATAAACCTGATAAAATCTCCATTTGTGGGATTACGAAGACTCGCAGTGGGTCATCGTTAAGATCGCGCTGTGTAAGTGGCTCAATTATAATAGTTGTGAAGTTATTATACTGCAACTGCATGTTTGTATGTGTGTGTAAACGTTATCAAGTATGATGCTATTTAATCTGCTTTTTGTTTATAATTTGATGTTTTGTTATTGTAGCCTAGTTACCTAATATGCATGTGGATATTATTATGTATTATAATTAGCACCTTAATAAACTATTCATATATTATAACTATAAACTATTCATTGTTAGTGTTCTAACCAAACATGTACACTTCACAGCTCATAGTTTCTGCACAGTTCTCTCGTTTCTTTGTTTTCTTTGTAGCTCGAAAGTATAATTGTGTTGTTGAGAATTAACAAACTCTTCTGGCATATGTATCTAATTATATTATTTGTATTTATAGCTATATTGTCATGCATGTCGAATGTGTTTTATATGTATATGTGTTTGTCAATTTATTTATTAATCTTTATGGTACCCACCAGGGTAGTGCGTTAGTGCCGTTCGGACAAATCGCCGGCAGGGTGATCATATTGTTCGTGAATCTCGAAGGGGAGCCCAGGATGCAGAGCATGCCCATTGTTTTGTATCTATTCGTGACTTGGAGTTTAATCGAAGTCGTACGGTAAGTTGATGTTACGTATACAGAAAATACTATCTGAGAAGTACCCTGAAGGTCGACACTGCAATCTCTTTTGCCTCTTTGACCTAAGATAAGCAATAAACTAACTGGATGCATAATCTCACTCAAAAAGTGTCAGTCAGTTGGGCAGAATTTTCATTCATAATTTCGTTTGTCGTCGTTCACGATGTCTTAATGACATAGTAGTGTGCTCGTGCTTTTGATTTTGTGTCATAAATATAATAATGTGTCAAGCGCTGTCAAGGGTCTCGGATATTTTTCGGTTATTTCTTCTTAATTGTGAATGTAGTTTATTGTCGACCTATATTTTCGACCCATAAAGTCTAATATCTCCATAGCTATGCTGGGTAGGATGGCCTTTGTCCTGAATTGGGCCATTACAGGCGGATTACCCATAACTAGGAATCGTCATAAGCCTATCACGCCCCACTGCAGAGCGTTCCAGCACAGCACAGCTATGGGAAAATTTATTAATAATAAGTTTATTTAGCTTAAAGTAAATTTACAATAATCGCATGCTCTTATCAAATAAGCTTAATTACAAACCATAATTAACACGGCTGCTTATAAAAGGAAAACCTTGGCTATAAGCACTAGCAATAATCCACCAAAGTGTAGTAGTAACCAGGCATAGTATTGCCAAATTTTTCATTAGTGTTCGACTTGTTTGCTATGGATTAAGGTTCAAATTAATCTGCTCTAACTGGCTCTAGTCTGGTAAAGGGTTAATTTGGGTATATCAGTACCTATCCGTATGGATATCCGGCAATCTAATTAAAACTTAAATAATTACCTATATCATCATCCATATTACTCGACCATGGGATAGTTGTCTCTCTTTTTAATTGAGTTCTCTATCTTACATTTCTTTGGTAGATTTCAACAATTAACTGCAGTATGCATGATTACATCCATATATACATCAAGGAATAACATGTTACAATTTTATTGCACCAAATAAATATTTTTCTTTCTTTCAAAAACATCATCAAATAATATTTTTGGATGTATATTTATTGGTATACCCTGATTTTAATTCTTTAACCAACTCATAAAATATGTTTTTTATGTTTTGTGCGTGTGTTTCTCAACATATACCTATTCTATAATGTATCTGTTATCTACGTACTCTTATATTATATTCAATCTATTTCAAAATGACTTAAATATTTTTCATATTTTCGTTTCAGACATCTTTTCTACATTAGTAAGCTGTACAAAACTCACATCGGCGCGCTTAATTGGCTGAGATACAGTTTGTGGATGCCTTTGTACCCAATAGGCATATTATTAGAGACAACAATAATTCTAAAGAGCCTCCCCTATTTAGAGGAGTCTGGAAAGCTGTCCGTCGCATTGCCAAATACTTGGAACTTCACGTTCCATATGCCCACCATATTGAAAACCTATCTTGCGGTGCTGGTTATCGGTGGTATAGAACTTATGAAGCATATGTATAAATTGAGATCGGTACATTTGAAGAAATACTTTATGAAAAAATAAAAATCGATTAGTAGTTATTTCAATTATGAAGTCGCCTTTTTTGCTAGTTTTTGAAGCTGGCAATGTTTACAAGATTGTATCGGACGCCATGTTGAAAATGTATTTTTTTATGTGTATGTGCGTTCTAATTATTCTAAATTTTCAAAAATATGAAATTGTATGTTATTAAAAATTTAAATATTTTAAAAAAGTTCAGGTAATGAGACTTTATTATTGTACGTAGATCTCTTCACTAAAATATATATTTCTCTTATAAAAGAGATATCGCCAAGGCTTGAATGTTTTTTTCAATAGTGATATTTATATTATACTGCACGGCAGTAATAGGTTTAATTTATTTGTATTTAAATTGATTAATACGCAATAAGTTATGTTAGAATTTTACTTATATTATTTCTAAGTTAGATAAATATGCCATTAACACTTATTTAAGAAATATGCGAACGCTTTATAAACAATGTAAAAACATATATAATGTGTTATAAAATATGACATAATAAGAAACTTATCGAACAGCTATTTAGTGTACATTAAAAGAAGAAGGAAAACATATTTTTATTATTTTTGCCCCATACACAAATATAAAATATATAATCAAAAACAAAAGAACAGCGCTAATATATAGTGTCCAGTCAACTCACCCCAGCATATGCCCTGACCGTTAATATCAGATGTTAATTGTGCCCGCATATTTAATTAGTTTTCCGGTAAAGCTGTGAAGTCCATTCCCGGAAAAATTTATGGGAAAAGGAACATGTACCTAAATATGCATTCATGTAATATTGTAGTTTATGTGATGGACCATTGTTGTAAAACTGTTCTATGTCTGATCAGGATTATAAAGGTTATTTATTAGTTTTTTTTTTTTTCATGTATAAAAATTGTAAAATGTTTTTATTGTTTTTTTCCCACGTTTTTTGAAGCCTTCTTCAAAAAACGTGGTGCAGTCGACTTTTGAGTATACTGTTTCTATATTAACACTAGTTGCTAGAGACAGTTGAGAGATGAATCAGCGATGTAAACGTGGATACTGAAGTGTTGCTTGTATAGGTTTTGTTACAGTAAATGTAGCTATTAATTGCTTCATGTGTGGGATGAACAAATGCATTTATAAATATGTTTGATAATGTGTTCCTTAATCATTCATGAGTATTGATTTGTATGTAAATACATATGAATAAAATGTTATTTGCTGGTGGTGTTTTATTATCTAAGTAAACCTCGTTTTAGCTGTTTTTATGTCATCAATATTATCTATTAATATAGTATATGAACATATATGTTTATATTTCATGATATTGCTGTTTATATCCCCATATCTTCATGTATGTTTGTACGAAGCTTCGATCATAAAAACTATGATCAATATGTAATACATGTGCCCTGAAATAGCACGTTTAGGCTGTTGGATTGAATTTAAAAAATTAATATAAAGAATGGGTTATTTACATGTTATTATCCTTTTTTAAAGCGTCGGTGGCTCAGTGGTGTGGACTGTCGCCTTCCTACCGGGAGGGCTGAGGTTCAAATCCCGACACGTACCAATGTATTTTCGAATTTTCGAAAAATATATGTACGTTGTCCGACGCTCTTACGGTGAAGGAAAACATCGTGAGGAAACCTTCATGCACGCCTGCGAAGAGATTCGAAGGTTGTGTGTGAAGTCGTCCAATCCGCACTGGGCCCGCGTGGACGACTAAGGCCTAATCACCCTATACGGGTAGGCTCGTGCCCCTCGGTGGGGACGTTTAATGAGCTGATGATGATGATCCTTTTTTAAATATTTCTATTTCTCAATTATTACTAAGTTACTAACTCATTATAATATAAAGTACCTATGCTAGATTGATATGTCACGTTGTAATAACTTAACGTATCAAACTAACAAAGAAGTGTAGAAAAAAATACAAAACATTGAAAGCCATAAACTAGTAGGTAATCTTCAATGGATCTACTAGTAGGTAATTAAAAAAAATCGTACGTATCTTTTTTACATATTGCTCATTCCAAAATGGTAAAAAGATATACCATTATGATATATTTACCTTCTTATTTTATGCGAAAACGTAATTAAGTACTCAAGGCCTAAATGGTGTAAATGAGGAAGGTGTTACTTTTTTGAGGGCGTTCTATTTTTAGGAGTCATTATTATGTCGCGTTGTAATAACGTATAAAACTAACAAAGAAGTGTAGAAAAAAGAACACTGAACGCCATAGATTAGTAATCTGCAATGGATCAACTAGTAGGTATTTAAAAATAATTCGTATCCTCACTTTTTTACATATAACTTATTCCAAAATGGTAGAAAGAAATACCATTAAGATATAAGGCCAAAATGGGGTAAATGAGCGAGGAGTTAATTTTTGGGGGGCGTTCTATTTTTAGGAGTCATTATCACTCAGGGCATAGGCCTTCTCGCACAGCATAGCTATAGGGAGATGGGGCCGTCACCCACCACACGAGTCTATTGCGGATTGGTGAGGTGTAACGACTGCCATCTTATTAGGCTGAGAGCCATCTGCGCTCGCCACTTGCCGGTGAGCTGTAAAGGCCATCTGCGGCCAACAGCAGTAGTCAGTTCGAAAAAAAAAAAAAAGACTGCCATCTTAAGATTGTAGCCGGCACGGCTTAATAAATATGAACAAATATTACAAGTTAGTCAATGTCCGATTAATGATTATTGAACATTCTTTTATTTTGTTGAGCTTAATTAGATTTGCCTGATATTTAAGGAATGTACTTTAAATCACGAGTAAGTTCTTATTTAAAAATTGCCAATCTTCTCGATTTCACCTTGTGGTGCTGTAAAGAAAATATAACTTGTTTTTCTGATAATATACCATAAATTCTCAAATACCATTAAATTGCATCATTATTTGTTATCACTTCACCACTTTTGCCATAATTCTCACGGTTGGCAGGCAAATTGGAGACGGTCGTTCCCGCTCGTCACCCTTAGCTTTATCCCCCCCCCCCCCACAACTAATCGTCTACTAACTATTATATCGTTAAAAAAATGTACTAGGAGACCATGATTACATAGGTGTCCGATTAGTACTTTTCAGTGGATAGCATTTTTTCCTCTTGTAGCAGGTCCGGTTATCAGTTCGATAAATTAATAAATTGTTCACAACAGAACGTCTTGGTTATATATGATCCCCTAGTACTTTTTTCAAATCATTTTAATATTCCTAAGAGTAAGTACCTAAGACTCATGTAAAAAGTTGCCAAGACGACCACATTAGGTTTGTCCTTTGTAAAAGCCTAACTCTGCCGACCCTAGATTCAACAAATTCTACACATAGGTATCAATAAATATGTATGGCTAACAACTAACAACAAAAATCACAATGCCTTTTCGGATGTCCACCGGGCGTGTCGTGCGCGAACTAAATGTAGTATGCAGCTATAAATAGGTACCAATTAGTCGGAGACCGGCCGGAATAACACCATGCATCAGATATATGAACATTTTTTGAATATAGTCTGAGAAACCATAGAACTAAAGGTAAACAACCCTGAAAATGCCTGATTTTACCCGCGTGAAAAATTATGACCTCACTTCTGGTTGTAATTCCAGACATTGTTATTATAACTCATATGATACATGAAACAAATACGAAAAAAACGTGAAAATAAAGTGTTCGATAAATAGAATTGAGTTCTCATAGCTCAATGCATTCACGAACGTGAGTCGACCACAATGAAAGGACGTACTTTTGATTGTGGTCGATTTTTTTTTTTTTGGAAATTATTTGTTGGCGCAGATGGCATTAACGACGTCACTGGATGAAAAATGGCGAGCCTAGTTCAGCCGATGATTGGCTCCGGGTCGCGGCACGAATACGCTTACGAATACCTATCGAAGTAGGAGAAGAAGGACGGCCACTAAGGGCGCCCACTAGGGCTCGAACCTCGACTTAGTGCCGTCCCTCGGACGAGGATGTGGTCGATTCAAGTTCACTCAGGACTTTTATACGGCCGGCTCACGGACTATATACTACGCGATAATTCGAGACAGCCTCACGTCACTCGCGCGCCTTAGTATTAGTGCCGTCCGAGCAAATATCGATCCCATTTATCGATTTTAATCTCGCTCACGTCGTTGTTTGTAGCTTCCCCGTCACGTTGTATATTTTCTTACTAGCTCATATTCTCTTATCTACATGACAATTCATTAAATATTACTTAGAAATCAACAAATGTTAATTTTAGTGTGGCCAGTTTGGAAATGTTAATTTAGTGTGGTAATAAGTGTTTTTACCATATTGGCCTAAACTGAATAAACCTGACTCATTTTTATTTTGGTCATAAATAAATAAAAAATATTTACGTCAGACCATAGATCCGTTATAGTAAACTTATTTTATGTTACTCTTATATTTTTGTTGCATGGAAAAATATGTCGATATAAACTACTTATCTAGTAAGTGATGACAACACTAAAAATTGCCATATCAACTTGTCTCATACTATAAGTACTTATTAAACTTTTTTATGATTTCAGGGCAGTGTGATTGTTCCGTTCATCCAAGTCACCGGCAGGATCATCGTGTTGTTTATGAACATCGAAGCGGAGCCGAGGATTCAGACGAAGCCAGTTATATTCTATCTGTTCGTAACGTGGAGTCTGATCGAAGTTGTGCGGTGAGTTCATTTATACTGACAATATGAATTAAACCTATGTAATTTAACGATGCTATTTGAACGTTAGTAGTGGTGGTTCAATGTTGGTCCTACCGGAGGCTGAAGTTCAAATCCCGCCACGTACCAATGTGTTTTCGAAATTATGTGTACGTTATCCGACGCTCTTACAGTGATAGAAAACATCGTGAGGTAACCTGCGCATGCCCGCGAATAGATTCAAAGGTTGTGCGTGAAGTCGTCCAACCCGCATTGGGTCCGCGTGGACGGCTAAGGCCTAAACACCCTATATGGGTAGGCTCATGCCCCTCGGTGGGGACATTTAATGAGCTGATGATGATGATGTAATTTAACAACCTGTGTTGGTTGAGACGTTGGCTACTAGACCAAGGGTTAGGGTTCGATCGCCAGGCAGTATGAACGTTTGTGTGCATGAACATGTCTGGTTTCTATTGTCAGTGTGTTTATATGTATGTATATACAATCTGTTGTTCATGTGCAGGTTGAATGTGTGAAAACCTCAACCTTTTATTCAACCGCCACGGTAGTTTTGTGTTTTACTTAAGTGTTCCGAAGAGCAAGTACGAGAATTAGCTAGCAATTCCCGTGACTTCCTAAAGCAAATTTCTAAATTTCCTTTGCAATTTCTTCTTGGATTTTAGAATAAAATTTTATTAAGCTATATTTTCATCGCAGAATTCATTTTTTCTTTCTAAATTACCACTGCAGATTGTAGAATGGCGTGCAAATTAATTTTTTTTTAATTTCAGGTATCCATTCTACATAAGTCGTCTATATAAGAAAGATATCGGTTTGCTCAAGTGGCTGAGATATAGTTTATGGATAGTGCTGTACCCGATAGGCATACTTTGCGAGTCCACAATCATTTTGAGGAATATCCCTTATTTCGAGGAGACTGGCAAGTTTACCGTCTCACTGCCTAATCCCTGGAACTTTGCGTTCCACATGCCCACTTTTTCCAAAGTCTACCTTTTAATACTGGCCTTCGGTGGACTACAAGTCATGAGACATATGTATAAGTTGAGGACCATAAATTTAAAATCAAAAGTTGTCATCAAAAAGTGTAAATAGATAAGTTGTTTCAATCACAAATTAGCCTTAACCATTCCCCCTTTTTTTGACATGACAACTATGTTTGTAATGGGCGCCATGTTTAGAATTAACATTCGTTTTTAAATATTGTGTAAATATAATTGCTAAATAGCATCCTATAATTTTAAAAAGGTGTGTTCTAAATATTATAATTTGTTGAAATATTTACATGTAAAATACAATTAAGTGTTAATAATTGTTATTTTTTTTAACTAGGCGACATGGCTGATGAGTATATATACCAATTTTAAATTATTCTTTATTTAATATAACGACGACCCATTGGCGTAATGGTTGAGACGTCGGCGATTACATCAAGAGCCCCGGGCAGTACAAACATTTATTTGCATAAACATGTCTGTTTGTATTGGTATGGGTGTTTTCTATTTATAATATGTTTTAAAAAAATATATATAAGTATGTTTATCAATTGTTTAGTGTGCATATTACAGGCTAATGCTTAGTTTGGGGCTAGATGGCGCTGTGTGAATGTCAATGGATATTTATGTATAAACAGGAATGTCGCCTGAGTGAAACAATACGTTTGGTTTTCTTTTTGCTCTCTATAGAATACTTTTTGTTATTCGTTTTTGTTAAGATTAGTTTAATGTTTTGGTTTTATTCTAAACGGTTATTGACTCCGTGTTTAACGCTGGCAATGGGAATAATAACCATCGTTAATTACGATTTCGATCTCTCCAGGGCTCCGATTTCACTAATTTTAAAATGCGCTTATAGGATTGTTATTGTGTCTCTATCGTTAAATTTTACACTCATTTGTTCATTTTTATGGTATATTTTCATGATTAACACTATTAGACAATTCTATTTTTTAATAACCATTTTAATCCATTAACATAAAGTTGTACCGGAATACCAAATTTACATTAGATTGTAAAGTGTCTTAATGTGAAGTAAGTACTGGAATTGAGGCAGGTTAAGTGAGTTACTATAATTAAGGCCAGGTTAAGTGAGTTAGTGGAATTGAGGCCCAGGTTGAGTAAGTTACTGGAATTGAGCCACATGTTAAGGAAATTACTGGAATTGAGGCCCATGTTAAGTAAGTTACTGGAATTGAGGCCCAGGTTAAGTGAGTTACTGGAATTGAGGTTAAGTGGCCCAGCCAGCCTAAAACCTTTAAACGCCAAAAAGACCTAAAGAAGTCAGAAACAATAGATTTTCTATTGTGTCTGGATTCCTGGCGTTCAATGGGTTAACACCTGTTTTGCAACTGCATTTACTTTTATAGCGTATATTGAAAAAATGTTATATAAATTGACGACTGTAAATGTGTTTTATAACATTAATTAGGAAGTAAGAAAATCTTGACGACAAGTAGTTAATGTTCAGGTTATCCAAGCTGTGAACATGTGTAAGGAATTACTATAAGTTTTGCTAGCTGTATGCGATTAACGACAAAGTGATGATTACGATTTATCACACTCTTGGAATAAAAGTGATCTATATCAAAATGAAAAACTTGAAAATTTAATTCACGAAAAATATATTTATTTTAATATATTGCCGTCATGAATTGAAAATTTTTAAACGAAAAATGATATACTTTAAAGTAATATAAAAATGATATTTCTATCAGGTTACTTACATTCTTAGTTTTGTTAATCCCATACATCTAGACCCGTAAGCGATATTTGAGAGCCATCTGCACTCTGAAGCTGAGAAAGACTTGCAGCCAACGGCAAAATAACATAAAAAAAACTAAAATTTCAGTGGGCAATAGCATATTCAGGCTGATTGTAAGAAACGGCTATAAACATTAAATGATTTGTTGGATAACAGTGGATATTGTTTTCAAAGTGCAAGACATTTTATAGATAATGTACCTTTATATTTCTTTATGTGAAATGAACATGCAGATATTCATTTACAAACTGCAGAGTTTGTGTAAATTATTGTGAATATTATTCACATATATTTAATACAATAATATGTCAGTCATGATGAGAATGAATTTGTTTATACGCAATAATTTTTTTATGATAAATGTGACTGTTTCATTAAATTACCTTTATTTAGCATTTTTGTAATTGATACTTTTTCATCCTGTTATGATATATTTTTCGAGTTTATAATGAAAATATTATTAAAATTATATAAATAAATAATGATACTTGTGCTCTAACAAGGATTTTCCATACATACAACTTGCATACATTTTACTAACATAGTAGTCGCCGTCTTGGTAACGGATCCGCCCAAAATGGACGATGTTAACGTTACTAGCAGTTTATATGCATCGCAAAAAAGTAAACGTTGCTTACCAATAGCGGGATCGCTACGCATCCGCTTCGCTTTGCAATCACCAGCAAAGTTTAAGTGTGTAAAGGCCCTTAGACTTGTATATTACATGATAATTATAATGATCGTCGGTAGCTCAATGGTGTGGACTGTTGCCTTCCGATCGGGAGGGCGCAGGTTCATATCCATGTGTTTTCGAATTTTTGAAATTATATGTACGTTATCCGACGCTTTTACAGTGAAGGAAAACATCGTGAGGACACCTGCGCACGCCTGTGAAGAGATTCAAAGGTTGTGCGTGAAGTTGGCCAATCCACACTGGGCCCGCTTGTACGACTAAGGCATATACACCTATACGGATAGGCTCGTACTCCTGGAGACATTTAATGAGCTGATGATGATGAAATGTTCATTTAGTTAAGCCCTTATTACGGAGGAAACAGTGGTGTATGTGCTTTTGAGTGCACAGACTTTGTCCCCTGAGAAAACCGGGAATCCTGATATACTTCTGAAGGGAGATGGGCTAGCTAAAATAACCTAATTAATGGCTAACTAATAAATAACCTAATTAATGGCTAATTAATACTAACGGCTGCCATGGCTCACACAATAGTCCACTGAAATACTAAGTACTTAGTGCGTAAACTAGCTCCATAACAAGCCTTTATTAGCATGAAAAAATAGTAAACACAGAATTTTAGACTGCTCATTTATTCTCTCAACATTGTTGATTTACAATAAATACAAAGTGTTACACGATTCAAAAACCGAAGCAGCCACCAATACTCTATGCAAATAATTCAACTAAAATCATCTCGCTATACTCACATGCTTAAATAAGACAGTTTCAAAGTCTTCAATAGACAATCAACCATTATAAGCATGTAAGTATCCTTATATTTTGTTTACGATCGCATCTTGGTCCTCTTGAACCACTCCTTGGGTCAGCATGCGCATAGTACTCGTGGAAGATGGGCTCAACAAGAGCATCAGGGGCACCTTTTTATACACGCTCACCATAGTATGTGCCGACCTGGAATACAATAAAACAGTATTTGAGATGATGCTGTGCCACTATGGTCTAACTATGTTCCTAACCAATTCTCTTGCCCCATGCGCGGAGCACTAACATGATATTATAATAATTAATTTACAAAATAAAACTTAAACTACAAGAGTACGGACCGATGAGTATGTAGATGTTTTTATTTTTTAAAATATACTGTGACTGTGCAAGTTTTCCCAATTAGGTTGATTCATGTGACTGACTGAAAAGACATGACATAGCTTCAGAGGGTACGTTTAAATACTTGGTCCCGGTTACAGTGCGGATTAAGATAACGCGGGGCCTGTAGTAAATTCTGGCCGTTCTATCTGTTTGGAGGGTAGAAATGTGGTATATATGCTGGTCTATTACTTACATGAGTATATCGATTATTTTTAATATTTTTCGTGAAGCAACAGTTTTAAATATTTTGGTAGTACCTAGTGAAGACTAAGTCATATAACCTAAGAGAATTATGCTTAAGGCGTGCAAGATATTTAACGCTGTATGAATACTATGTTGTAGTCCATCTATTCACCCTATTGCAGTCCAATGCTGGACATAGGTCTCCCTCATGTTGTAGTGCGGGGCCCGTAGCATTTGCTACTCATGCTATATGGCTTATCTGGAACTGCCCAGCTACAATCTCTGAGAGTTGTTAACTGCCAACATTCCACCTTTGCTTGTGTGAGAACGCCCGTAACTTACAGTTGGACGATATTGGCTGATAATGATAAATGATGTAAAAGTTTCCGTCAGATGTATTAATGTACAGAATGTCCTAAATAGTATTAATATTGAAAACTTTTTTTTTTCTTTATCACTACTATGATTAAATAAATATCATGTGTCCTGCAGTGGGCCGTTCTAGTAAAATACATTTCCACTGGTATACACACAGTGCTATCTGGCCCCAAACTAAGCATATGCCTGTAAAATGGGTTCGAAACAATGGATAAATATACTATTTTAGTAAATACATGCATATATAATAGACAACAATACAAAGATCTAAACCCGCTAATAAAAGTACAGAATACCTATTTAATGGGACATTATACACAGCGGAAGATAACTATTTGACATACATTCATAAGTATTCTGTAAGGACCTAAACTGAATAAACACTTTTTATTCATTTTCATAATATGATTTATCAAGCCTCAACACAGTAAAACACTAAAGTACCTGAAAGATATTATGTACATCTATTTTTATATTGTTCATCGGTACATTTAATTCAATTATATTTAAAGTATTGCAGTATATTAGACTACCCATCTGGTGTAACGGTTGAGACGTCGGCTATTACAACAATGTTTCCGGGTTCAATCCCCGGGCGGTACAAACATTTGTGTGCATGAACTTGTGTTTGTAATGGCCTGGGTGTTTCCTATGTATAATATGTATGTCTTAACAAAAAGAAGTATGTTTATCAGTTTTTTTGTATCCATATTACAGGCTGACGCTTAGTTTGGGGCTAGGTGGTGCTGTGTGAATGTCAGTGGATATTTATTATTATTTGGAAGGGTGGGATAGACAGTGTAATGTTAGATACACTGCCTATCTTACCATATGACTATAAATATATATAGTGTTATATAGGCAATCCTATATAACATTTGGATGCATTTTTCAATTATTTCTTTTAGTAAATCAATACAAATATCCACTTACAATCACACAGCACCATCTAGCCCCAAGTTAAGCATGCAGCCTGTATTATGGGTGCTAAACAACGAATAAACATACTTAGATACATATTTTTTTTGTAAATACTTACATATTATACATAGAAAACACCTCGACTATTACAAACAGACATGTTCATGCTACACCAATGGGTCTGCTTAATGAGTCTTCATGGGAAGATGCAAATTATATTTTTTTAAATGAAAGTTTCATTCTTTATTACATTGCTTTATAATTTGCGTTAGCTCACCTCCCATCCAGGCACATCTTTCATAAGCTCAGCCTCAGCATCTCGGTTCCTCCGGAGCTGCTTCATATATTCTCTGTCTCTCTCAGCCAACAGCATTGGGTATATCGCCATCTTTGCTGAACGCATTTCAATTTCATTTCGTTGATTTGCTGGTAGTTAAGATTAGATACAAGGAGCCTGCTGTGACACCAATGTAACCAGCAAAAGGGAATACCCTAAATGAAAAAATAACACAACTTATGACAAACTACACCATGCGAAAGGAAATATAAAGATCTGCACAGACAAGATGAACAAATATTCTAATATTTTGTAACTAATACACAATCCTAACTCCAAGATTACATAATAAATAGTGAAACTTCAGAAATGAATATTTTTTTCATACGTACCGCTAAAGTATGATTTAGCTGGAATTCTTTGTAAGGGATAGGCTTGTAACCCCCTGGAGGAGGCAAATCTTGTTTACGAATTACCTCGCAAGCCATTTCGAATTGAATTTTTTGACAACAATCAATTCATGTTATATTTTTGCCTTTGACAGGTGACAATGACATTGACGCAAAGTCACAAACGTTTCGTTACAACGTTGAAATTGGGGTTATGGAAACCGCTTCGTATCCAAGTGAAACCATTATTATTAGTTTCCATAACGACAAAATTATTTTACATCGGTTTAAATACCGACAGCATCAAGTGTTATATACACTTTGGACAGCATTTTTATTACAATCAAATATTATAAATGGAATCGATTACGACTGATGAAGGTGTGCAGGCCGATTTTCGGAGCCTGTGAAGGAAGAAGAACGTTAAAAATAGAGCTTTACAAAGAATAAAGCTACATCCAAAAGTGCCAATTGAAAAGTCTGCGTATGGGAAAGGCAAAAATTTTAGCAGAGATTGGATTTTACAGGATGGTCGGGAAGTGCCCGGAATAGGCAGCGAAATGCGAGACAGTTTCCGCGTTCCTAAGAAAGCGAAACATGGCGAAGGTATTCTTAACTAAAATAACTTGGCATTTTTAAGCGACTTCAAAAAGGAGAACTCAGTTTAACTGTTTATATGATTTTCACCGTACAACAGCCCGCTTTCGTTCCTAAACACATATTCGGTTATAGATAGCCCTCCCCGCAACACCCGAATACCGATACGTTCGAATCCCGCTCTGTCCAGGACTTCCATACGCTCGTTGTGAAAGGTCTTCAAGCTTTGTCCCCTAGCCCGTTGAAGTAGGCCAAACAAATTAACGGTCACATCGCCCATCGGCAGTAGCTAATACAAAAAGGGTGGTTATGTGATATTACTACAATATGAGCATAAAGCTAAATTTCAAGACCAACTACAAGAAAAGTATAAAGCTAAATTTCAATGAATGCGCCTGTTGAGATTCTAAACCGTCACATCTGGATCAAGCAAATTCTATGATAAGAGTGGAATAGCCATGAATATTTAATTAGTAATTACTCGTATTATCTAAGTATCATTTGTTAAAGGTTAAACATTACGATTGCAGGAATCCGGAAGAGAATGTTAACTGACTTCTTCTGGGAGCAAATGCTTGACGAAGTAATCGAGGAATTGGCGACGTCGCAACCCGTCGCTGAACTGCTCGCTACGGCAAATTATGTCCGCGATAACTTCGAACCTCGCAATTTAGAAGTGACGGCTGATAAAAACGTATGGCAATCGGCTAATAATTTGATAAAGTACACTGTGTTGGCACAAGGGAAGGATTGCATCAGAGATCCTCTCTCTTCTTCCGGAAAGAGTACTTAGCCTGATCTACTGACTGCTCTAAAAGGAGAAATCAGAGGACTTTTCTAAGTCCACTTCCGGAATAACTGTTGTGCGCAACTCTGTCACCATAATATTAGTCTACTCGGTTTAAAAATATACTCTGGGGGTGACCTTTTTTATTAAATTTGATTTAGTAGATTTGATTCACCACTTTAGGTATCACCAGTAATTCAGATACATATACCTAGTGCATTCACATTGTTTCAACTATAATCGGTGTGATCACTGCTGGGCATAGGTTTCTTCTGTTATTTCTTCTCTATACTTATTCAGCTTTTAGCGGCCTTTTAGCGTAGGACACCCTCCGGCCCGATGGACCGACGACTTGCGATAGGTCGCTGGTGGAGGCTGGGTGAGGAAAGCGGAGGACCGGAATATCTGGTACAAAATGGGAGTGACCCATGTCCAGCGGTGGACTGCGATAGGTTGTGAAGAGTGAAAGAAATTTAACAAAAAAATATCCTGCAATTTTCAGATGCATCTCAAATACCCTCTTTACGGAACCGGATCGAGTGCTGTTACTTACTACAGCGAATCAATAAAGAAGACTGGTCCTGTAAGTGTACATATTGTAACATAAATTCAGCTAGTACTGTATTTTGGGCGTACGAAATAAAATAAATGAAATCTTTTTATTTTTAAGAACGTGGTTTACAGGATTTTCGTCACTTAAAAGATCAGCACAATCTGCCATTTGTGGCGTAGAAATCTTATCTTAATCGTAGTTACGCACATAATCGAAAACTTAATATTTTCAGGGTGAAATATTGGAAAAATTCAGAAGATGTCAATACTTTACGAAACCGATGGAAGAAAGGCTTGACAATGGTTGGGTTTTGTAATAAAAAATCACGTATTGAAAGATGAAACTTGCCTCTCAAATAAAATTAGAAAACATGAAATTTCTGCCTATTTATTTATTGCACACACATTAACTTGATTTAAGCAGGTAGGTAGATAGGTAAACACTAAGTTCCTAATCGGAATTTACCTGTTCTTCCATTCTTATTTATTTATTTATTTGGAAAACCAACAGCATTTTGTAGCACATTTAAACAAAACAGTTAACAAAAACAGTAGCCAAAACAGTTTTCACTTATTAAATAATACAGAGTGTCGCTTAGAAATTATGTATATCTCTTAATTTAAGATAACACCAACAATATCATTGTAACATTAAATACAACTGATAGATATAAACCTCACTCATTTAACAATCTGTTAAACCTAACTAACTTATTAACAAAAATATCTATGTGGCAATATTTTGTATTATATTGACTAACAGCTCTTAATATAAAACGGTTGCATGCATAATTAGTTCGACAAGTGGATTCTGCGAAAGTGTCGCGTGCTCTCAGGTTGGCTCTTGGACATTTTAAATAGATTTGATACTTAGCAGATAGGGCGACTCCACAAAGCCATTTATGATTTTATACAATAGTAGTTCTCTATGCTCTCTTCTAGTTCGAGAGTTGGAATGTTAACTAAGTAAGTATTAAATTTGTATTTCATTCTTTTGATAAATTTGATTTGAATCTTTTCTATTGAATTTATATAAATTGAATAACAGGGATTCCAGACAGCAGTTGCATATTCTAATTGCGACCGGACAAGGCTAAAATATAATAAAACCAAAGTTTTAGGATTTTTAAAATCGGCAGATTGTCTAAAAATAAATCCTAACATTTTATATGCATTAGCTATAATTTTATTTATATGGCTCGAAAACAAAGTTCACTGTCCAGCGTTACTCCCAAGTCTCTCACCTCGGAAGTACGTTTAAGATCTTGATGATAAAGTTGATAATCAAAATTTAAAGGTTTTTTTTCAGTATAAGAAATAACGTAACATTTATTGACATTTAGTTGTAGTTTGTTCATTGAACAATAATCACATAGTCTATCCAAGTCTTGTTGTAATTGAACACAGTCATCTGACGATTTAATGAGTTTATAAATTTTGTATCATCAGCAAATAACAGACATTTTGAATTCTGAAAACAATCTACCACATCATTTATAAAATATTAAAAAGCAAGGGCCCGAGGTGTGAGCCCTGGGGTACCCCTGATGTAACTGGAATAAAGCTGGACATATAGCCTTTAAGCGTAACTGCTTGAGTCCTGTTATGTAGATAAGAAGTGAGCCATCTCAACAAATCGCCATGAATACCGAAATATTCCAACTTCCTGACTAAAATCTTATGTGATATTTTATCAAAACATTTTGAATAATCGGTATAAATGGCGTCAATCTGAAATCCATTTTCCATACCTATAAGCACTTGATCCAAAAATTCACATACATTTGTTTCAGTGGATCGTTTGTCAATAAAACCGTGCTGTTGAGTTATAAGAAAGGTCTAACGGCTGGAAATACGAATCATAAATAATTTTTTCAAACAGTTTAGGTATCACTGATAATTTAGAAATGCCCCTATAGTTTATTATATTATGTTTGTTACCGTTCTTATGAATGGGAACTACGAGTGATTGCTTCCACAAAGCGGGCATAACTCCACAGGACAAAGAATGTTTAAACAGTTCCTATAGTCTATGGACACGCTAATTCGTCACAACACATCTTTAAAAAATAAGGAGGAACACCGTCAGGGCCCGAGCCCTTATTGACGTCAAGACGATATAAGTATTTTTTCACTAATTCATCATCAATCTCAATAGTATGAATGATACAACTATTCGATTCACGCGGTGTTAGGTATGTAGGAGGCATATTGGAATCATTGTCAAAAAACTGAAAAATGAGTTAAACAAATTTGCCATAGAAAGCCCATTGTTTACACTCACATTGTTGTAGTATAACGTATCTGGTATAGCGTTACAACCTATACCAGATATTTATGGTTTTCTTTCTATATTTTTTTATGATACCTACATTGTTTTTGTTTGTTTAAGGGTATGCAACATTAATTGAGTTCTGCTATCGAAATCATGATCTGAGTTGTCTAACCGATAGAATACTGTGTCATTAAGGTCCGCCAATACAAAAGGCTTTCGACAATACATACATAGTTGAATCTAATACAGGGTACCCAAATGTGAAAATCTTTAAAATAAAACAACTATAATCTTTATTCTGAATACGAGAAAGAAATTATTTTATTCTAAATAAAAGAAAATGACATTGACAAAAGCAACGTATCTGAAATTACATCACGCAATTCAACTCTCACGGTGCGTCATCCTGTCCGTCACTAAAACAGCAGATCATCGTCTTCCCAATGGTTGGGAAGCAACGGGCTTGCAGTCCCCGGAGACGGTGGACAGAGAGGCGCATGGGTACAGCACACTCGCCACCGACAGCCACTCCACGGAGAGCATACGAGACGGCACACTGGACAAGTCTGGTGGTGAAATTTAGACGTCTACGAGCTGGTTGTGACGGTCTTTGGTCGGTGAGTCGGACGAGTTTTAGGCTGAGACGTAGCTACGCTCGCCACTTTTACTAGATGGTAGATTCGATTCTGAGTCGTCTAAGTAGGTACCACCCCAGTGCCAGATGTCGTCACCCGTGAAACAGAATGGTTGTGCACTTTTGTGTTTCGGGATGAGGGCACTGTAGCTAGTGCAATTATGGAACTTACGAGCTTATAGCTCGGAGTAATATTACTACGAGGGGATAAGAGACCTAACATCTGTAGTTTCAAGTGTCGTGCGCAGTGCAGCATTGATGAATTATAATAACTGACTTTCAGTTGTTGGTCTCCTTCAATGCCGCTCTGTTATGGTTAGGCGTATCACTTACTACCAGGTGAGCGTCCTGACCGTCTTGTAAACTTATAACATTTAAAAAACTTGCGCGGTGAAGCTGAGGAGTTCGCTATGGTGCCTATCGAAAAAAGTGTATAGACCTGTAGGCAAACAGTCCAATGATGAAATGGCCGTCGGAGAACTATAGTGGGATCGAATCTGTGTAGGCCACAAGCGGTCAACTGCGTCAAGTTCATCAGAAAAAAGTGCTGAAATCATGTTTGTGCGTACTCAGAGCTGAAAGTACCTACACAGCGAATAAAATTAGTTTACGTAACGGTCCAGACGACTAACATTAGTAAATTCTTTCTTCTTTCCTAAAACCTTGACGCTATATCATGTTACCCACATCAAAACTATATAAGTAACGTTTAGTCGATGCCCAAACTCACCGTTGGTTTCACCTTCCTCTGCGTTGGTAGCCACACGCATCGCCGTCACCATGGTGCGTGTTTTCTTTGCCTTCACCATTTTAAGCCGGTGAAATTCCTCTCTCTCCTTAGGAAAAATCAAAATATTAGGAATGTAGGATAACACATTTTCACTAGATAGAAAGTTCAGTGTGTTTGTACAAAAAAGTTCTCATAAAATTGAAAGCCTGTGAAATTATTATCTGCAATAAATGAAGCATTTGTTTACTGGTTTGAAAAGAATGGTAGTGAAAATGCAGTAAAAAAATTGCAGCAAGCAGCAAGTAACATAAAATAATGTAATTTTTATTTACTTAGGCACCTACTACAAGTTTATTAAAAAAAAAGTGGTTCACCGTTTTTGACGTATAAAAAAAAACTCACCAGAAATCGTTCAAACTAAATTTCGTTGTTAGATTTTATGGTAATACATCATACATTTTTTTCGATTTTATCAACCTCATTGATTAGAAATTAGAGGGGGGACACAATTTTTTCAACTTTGGAGGCGTCTCTCGCGCAAACTATTCAATTTATAAAAAAATGATATTGTAAACCTCGATATCATTTTTTAAGTTCTACACATTGATACCCCTCACGACGGGGTTCGATGAAAAAAAAATTTTAAGGTTCAGTTCAATGTATGGGGAACCCCAAAATATATACTTTTTTCAAGTTTCTTGTGAAAACCTAATAGCGGTTCACAGAATACATATACGTACAAAGTTTGAATAGTGTAGTGCTTATAGTTTCGGAGTAAAAAGGGGTTGTATTCGGATATTCGGACGGACAGACAGACAGACAGACTTGACGAATCTATAAGGGTTCCATTTTTTGCCATTTGGCTACGGAACCCTAAAAATGAGAACTTGACATTCCAGAGTGTATTTTTTTCCCAATATTGGGAACAAAAAATTTACTAGTCACCCCAGCTGGCACAAATAGGTAACAGTGGAAAACACTTGTCAAGTCACTGTTTGAAAAGTCCACTTGTTTTAGGACAGGGGCCTATTCCCAATAGATAATTATCGAGGAATAATTGATATTATTAAATTTATAAGAAGGCATATTTTGTTACCCTCTCATCATTTCCATTAAAATATAATTTTCTGTGTTCCTTAGTTTCGGCATTATTACTTTCTCTATACCGTTGACTTTTCTGGAAAAATAGAAAAACGCTTTTATACACTATTACGTAAATTACAGACACAACTTAGTTACTTTAAATAAATACATTAAATTAATCCCTCAACCATATAAAACGATAACTTCACGTTTAGGTTAGCCGATGAAGGTTGCGTGGAAGTAATTGGGAAAGGTCTTCGAATAGCAGTGGACTTTTAGATTTCTTTTTGGGTCGTTGTTTAATTCATCGAAGTCAAAATGCAAACGTTTTTTAAAGAATGAAACGGTGTTGGTTGGTACGTGAACGGGCGCGACGAATTGACTCGGTAATTACCTATCTGCATTATAAAAAAACGTGGCACAACTCGTCTACGTGTGCCTACAAGCCCTAAATACCCGAAAACATACCTTTATAGTACCTTAGAGTAGTTCTTAATGCTTCATCGAGCAGTACGCAGGTGTTCCTCAAGGAAGCAAACTTGATGAGTATATGCACAGCCTGCCTGAAGGCTTTCTTAGCCTCACTGGTGCGATGGCCGCCGGCGCCAAGGCCTGCGTACCGAAATGCATCGCTAACGGTTGCATCTTCCACGGCTTGTAGAGACACCGTCGCTACGCCTGATATATTCTCTGGTATACGTTGCACCCTCACTTGAGCCTTTATTATACAAATGAATTACCTTAATTTTTTCTCTTTGGGTTTCATAGAATAACGTCTATGTTCCTTTTTTTAGGTACACACATTGTGGTTGTACTTTGACTAAGTACTTTCTCAGAAAGCGACATTTAATTATACGATGTAAAAACCTCTACGGTAGTCCTATTATCTAGAAATTAAGGGTTTATTGGCATTATAATTTCTTTTAGAATAGAAAAATATATTTGTGAAACTTACAATGTACCGAACTTGGTATAGGTAGGTAGATGAGTAACTTGATTTTTTTTATACAGTAAACGGTGACTAAGCCAATATGTGAAAGGATGCTTAATTGGTGAAATCCACGAATATAAACGTAGATTTTGCATTGAAATGAAACGTAAATATATACATGTTATAAAAATAGATGACAAAAGCGGAGGACCGGGATTTCTGGCACAAATTGGAGGAGACTTTGTCCAACAGTAAACTGCGATAGGTTGAAGAGAAAGAGAGAGAAAGTAAAGGGATAGGTTACAGGTACCTATTAAATACACAGTATAAATGCAACCCTTGCATATTAACATAGGAACCTAATGTCTATACCTAGTTATCTCCCCTAATTTATCCATTTGACTATCTCCCTATTTTTTTATATTCACTGACATTAACACAGCGGACTAATATACTTTTTTTGGCACATACATATTAAAAATAGAAAACACCCAGAACATTACAAACAGACATGTTCATGTACACAAATGTTTGTACTGCCCGGGGATCGAACCCGGAACCCTTGGTGCCATCTGCCTATCTATAAGTTATTATTTCACTCCACCTGGCCAATGTTCTCCAAGACCATGGCATTGGAGTCACCGTTAGTGAATTTCACAGCAGCGAGGGTGATGTACGCCTCGCGGAGTGTGTGCCGAAGCATAGGCTGTGTGGCAGCGAGATCGGCGGCTGCCTGACGCCCTCTTAACCGTAATGCTTCCGCCTTCCTTCGGAGCAGCTGGTAACCTCGACGCACCTGGAAATTACCTCGTTTTTTATCCACAAATATCCACATAGCGCCATCTAAAGCATGTAGCTTTGTAATTCGGGTACCTACCTAAGTAGGTAGGTAAAAAGTAAGTAGAAACCATATATATTTTTTTAATTATTTATACCCACCTATATAGAAACACATCCCTTTGTACAAGGGTACAAATACCTTTGTACTGCCCGGGGGTCGAATCCAGAACCCTTGGTGTAGTAACAGACGTCTCAAATTTACACCGAATGGGTCGTCTAATCGTCTTCCCTAATTGTTTCTTCCTTAGTTCAATATATTGTATGTGAAGAAGTTCATTATCATCAGCACATTTAATGTCCCCACCAAGGGGCACTAGCCTACCCGTATCCGGGTGTGCCTTATTCGTCCACATGGGACCAGTGCGGATTGGCCGACTTTACGCACAACCTTTGAATCTCTTCGTTGGCGTACGTAGATTTCCTCACGATGTTTTCCTTCACCGTAAGAGCGTCGAGTTACGTACATATAATTTAAATTTACACATTGGTACGTGGTGGGATTTGATCCTGCGCCCTCCCGGTGGGAACACTGTTGCCTTGCCACTTTCTTCGAAGAAGTTAAAATAGCATTAATGAGGTTATTAAAAGGCTGAGCTAGATCCATGGCTAGACCAAACTAAGCAGGTGTCTGATAATTCGGTCCTCCGCTTTCCTCGACCAGCCTCCAACAGCGACCTTTCATAAGTCGTCGGTCCATAGGGCGTCCCATTCTAAGCTTGTCAAGACGCGGTCTCCACCTCAGCACAGATCGGGATAGATTGCCGCGAAATGGGGAAAACCAACCAGCAGTGGGGTAACAAATGGGTTTGTACAGTTTAACTGTGTATTTGGTTTCGATCAATGATGTAAAAAGTATAGATTCGCGATATGCTCACAAAACAACCGAAAAAAGGGTTCCGAATGCAGCAACATCACACATAGTACACATATTTCGAATGAGCGTACATTTACCTAAACAAGTCTAAAACTGAATTCTCTATGACGGTTCCGTTTTGAGGCACGGATGGCGTATCTACCTCTACTTATACAGAATATCATTGGTTCCAATACGCTTTTTGAGAAGTGGGTCCCATGTATTGAATGATGCCGTAATCATACAAACCTGCTGTTGCCTGTGTTTTATTTCGCGCAGCATAAACAACGACGCAGTCACTGGGTAACGATTTTCTGTATTCATTTCAGTTAGCGTTACTAATAGACTTATACAAGCAAGTTATAATTAATACAACTTCTATGATTGACGTTTCACATGTACTGACATTTCTACAGATATCCAAAGAGTACAAGTATATAACACTACGTTTTACAGATATCGAAAATCGAAAACCTTTTTAGGAAAGTTGCAAACAACTCCTCGTTGAATAACAGAATGTATATTTAGGTAGTCATGGCTGAGATAAACTTGATGCACAACCTCACTCAAAAATGTCAGCGGCAAGTCTGCCCATCGCGTTAGTTGCGCAGAATTTCCATTCATAATCTCATTGTTCGCTTCATGTCTTTAATGACATAGTAGTGTGCTCGACCAGAGCTATGGTCATCATTTCAGTCATACAACCTGCTGGCTAACATTCTCTCGTTTCAAGCTATTCCGAAAGGTAAACTAATTTTATGTGCGAAAACTGCTTATCTCCTTAGTTGTTCAACAGGTTGCGTCACGTTCCGAAGAGTGCTTGGTGATTTCAATATCGAAAGTTTAGGTTGCTAACCCTAACATACCCATTTTATGTTAAGATTAGGTTGCCCCTAAGAAATATCGGGATATCTGGCGCAAGTTGGGAATACCGATGTCTAGCAGTGGACTGCGATAGGTCAAAAATTTAAGATTCAATTATAACCTAATTGATTCTTGGTCATCATTTATAATTAGATGCAATGGTCAGAAGCATAAGTTATGACGGGTTAAAGGGTGTGCATACGTCGACGCTGAAAAAAAATCGCAGAAGACATTCCTCTTTAAATATGAAGGTTTCATCCAATAAAAAAAGTCACCAATTATGAAATACTCCATCTATATTTTACGTCTCTTTACATTTTATAAATGTTTATTAGTTTCCATTTAAAGCAGTCTCATTTAATCTACCTTAACACTATTTAAATATCTACACATTTTAATACCTATTTATACTCGACAATTAAGTGTAATAGTTTTGAAATATAGTGTCATCACTGGGCACTAGGTCCAATTCGAAAATGTCGTAACCTCAACTGTCCTGCCAGTAGTTATAGTTTCCCGAAGGGGGCCGGGGGACCATGGGCGGTCCGTTTGGTGGTGGTCCCGTCCCCGAGCTGTACGGGGAGCCTTGCGGTGAACTGTACCTCGGTCTGAACCAAGGTCTGCTGGTATACTGATACTGGTTATTCGCGTACGCTGCCAAATTCTGCCCTGTCGCGTTCGGATAAGGATTCTGGCTCGGCGGGTACCCCACGTTTGGCATGTTCGGCAGATTCGTCGTGGGATACGTCTGGTTAGGCGCCGGCGTAGTCGACGGCGAGAAGTTTTGGGTACTGCTCTGCGTGATCGGAGTCGTGGAGGGCGCGTAGCTCTGCCCGCTCTGATTGGACCCATTACTGCCGTTAGGATTGTAGTTGGGCGGCGGCTGCGCAGTCGTCGTCTGGCTGTATGTCTGGCCGTTCCCATTGGACGAGCCGTAGTTGGGCCGGGTCGACGATTGGCTCACTTGCGTAAACCCGGTCGCTTGATTGGCTGCGCCTTCAGACGGAAAACTCTGCGGATTCTGCACATTTGCACCGCTCGACATCGTATAGTTTTCCTGGGACGAGGACGTGATATAATTCGTTTGGTTAGTGGTGCCGTTCGTTTCCGTATCGCTCGTGCTGCTGGACTGTCCGTTACCGTTGCTCGCCGGCTGGTTGGCAGTTTGGTTGCTAGGCAACGTGTACTGGACATTAGGATTCGGTGGCACCGTCAACGCGCTCGAGTTTGCCTGCATCATGTACTGTGGCGGCATACCGGCATATTGCGTTGTCGGGGTCACGTACGGGCTCTGCGCCAACATCTGGTGTCCAGGCGGTTGTGTTTGCAACTGCGCTGGATTCGTCATCGGCGAGGAAGGCGGCGCCTGGACTATCGGGATGGCTCCCGACATGTTCTGGTTCGCCAATTGTTGGCCTAGAGCCGCATTTAGTTGTTGCGCCGAGAGCTGTGCGTTCAGATTGATGCCAGCCGGCATATACTGGGGATTGGCCATGTTCATTTGCATCAGAGGCACGTTGTATTGGACACCGGGCATGCCGAGCTGGTTCGGCTGCATCACGGTCACGTTCTGGCCGGGCTGGAGGACCTGCTGGCCAATCAGACCGGGGGGCAAGCCGCCGGATATACTCGGATGATTGGCCGGTATCATGTACACTTGGCTGTTGGGCTGGCCGATCACGGTCGGCATCTGGCTGATGTTGAGCGGGTTTTGCAGAACTGTCATCCCTTGAGGCACGGTTATCATTTGCACGTTTTGCGCGGAGGTCTGCACCTTGTTCGCGGTGAGGTCCTGCTTCTGGCCGTCCTTGCTTTGTATTTGAATGGCGTTTCTATCGATTTGCCGAATATACATTCCGGTGCCGTCTTGAGTAACTCCTGATGCTGATACACTGTGAACAAGAAATATTTTTGAAGATTCAATTTAAATAATTGGTAAATATCTGTAGATATTCAGCGCCATCTAGTTCAAATTACAACATGATTTTTTATTGTATAAAATAAAAAGAGAATAGAAAAAAGAAAATGAAAAAATTATTAATGATTTAAAAAATCGGTCCCCATGGTCGTTAACCTTAAATTCAAAAATGATAATAATTAATGTCTGAATATGAAAATCATAAATAGACTTAACATGCATACTTACTTCGTTTGCTGACCGGAAGATACATGGATGATGGTGCCATGCGCGGGGTTGATTTTCATTCCCATACTGACCACCGTGTTGTCTCTAGCTGTAGACCAATATTCGTATATTATAACACGTCACAATGTTCTTCTAAACGCTTGGCTAGTTACGCTAGGCAGTGGTAGTTATATTACTGGTTGTAATTATGATAAATTATAAACTCACTAACTTAGATAAAAAACTAAACTTATTAACTCACAATCTCAAATAAACAAACTAACTAGATGCAGAATCACGAAGAAATATCAATTAAAAAATGTCCGAGCCGCTTGTCACAAACGTTGACTTATTGTTATATTTATGACATAAAATTGATCATTGAAATTTTCACTTAAACGCGTCAATAAACGGGTACAAAATCAAAAGCACGAGCATACTACTATATCACTATGACATGTAGCGAAAGACGTGATTATGAATGAAAATTTTGTTCAACTGACGCGAAGGGCAGACTTATGCTGCGGACACTTTTTGAGTGAGATTGTGATTTCTTTTTAGTTAATTGTTTGTCTAAGCTCACAATAGAGCTCAAAACCAAGAGATTTTTAAAAACCATTTACGCCTTAAGAGTTTAGGTGTTAGAAACACTAGACTTTCTATTGTCTGGGTTCCCAGCGTTCAATAGGTTAACACTGAATCATGCACAAAGGTTTTATTCTACTGAAGAAACTGCAGACTGGAACTGCGAAAGGTTAAATGAGAAACAACTAAAAAACATGCTAAAGAATAAACATAAAGAAAACACTGATGTGTCAGCCATTTTCATCAGCAGAACCACAGGAAAAAAAGTCTATGTAATGTAATATATATGGAAAAAAATAAAAAATTCTCCAAGGTTCTACAATCTTCTATGCTGCAATGTAGGTACTTCGCCCCTTCTGTGCTACCATGGTCTAGCAAAATTAAAAAAATATATATTTTATTAAACAGAAAAACACCCAGGTCGTCGTCGTCGCTTCTATCAAAAAGCATGCAAACTGAAACAAAGATATAAGAAGATTTTGCGCTGTTTCTAAAGAATTACGCTCTTTATTTGCTATTACTTTTACGTTTAAAATCGCGTAATACGCAAGAGCAAGAAATGTAGGTACATCCAACTCATAACTGCTGACGTCACAATGTCGCAGTTCAGATGTCACCATGCAGTGATGACGTTGTATTTTTAGTGCCATTTTCGCTCGCCAATTATAGTCCAATGAAGCTGTGAATATTATCTGCCGTCAACAGCCAAAAGTCCACCCGATGAAAAAATACTATGCTTTTTAACGCATATATCATCAATCATCATTCTACCAATAAAAGCACTTGCAATGTATTTTTACGCTATAAATAACCTGTCTTAATATTATAATGATAATAACTACGCTTACCGGAAACTATTGAAAACGAAGGAAATATATAAGGTGACTACTATATGAATACATAAGTAAAGAAATATAAATTACTTATTGGAAGATTTACTGAGCGTACAGCTCATTGAGTAATCACTCGACGCATAAATGGCAGATAAAATCAAATACTCATTGCGTGTGGCCAATAAATTTAACAAAAAGATCTATCTTTACGCAGGTTTGCCACAAATTACTTGTAAACAGGGTCAATTGAGCATGTTATTTACGCATTATTATCTTAAAAAAACATAAAAACGGAAAAAAATTAAAGCACGAAGGCTTCTTGCCCCACGGATTGAATATCTGTGAAAAAAAGTGTATATTAAACCATAAAACGATTAAAAAAAGTTAACAACAAGCAACAACATTTATATATTTATATTAAGAACAATAAAGTGCGACGCTTAATTGAGGCAACGCAAAACGGTTATCACATGTATATTATATTCGTCTAAAAGAGAAACCCTCAATATTCGAACCATCCCAAAAACTAAAAAGTTTTTCTCATATTTACATAGTACGCTTAATGCTTGAAAGTCATTAGGGAAAGCAAAACGAAAATCTCGATCAACAATCTACAAGAATGCTTTCATGCGCAAAATATCTATAGACATTGAATACAGTTTGAGAAATACTATCAAAAGTATTTGAGAAGCAGCGGTTAAAGTTATGACAAGCAAGATTGACCAATAACGGTTAAGTATTTTCGACTGTGACGCTAGATAGATTATCTTTAAAGGGGAATACATCAAATGTTAAAGAGCATATCTACGCCAATTGCAAAATAAAAATACTTAAAACCGCCAGGTTATATAGGAATATATAAATGGATTGCGCAATTATAAGCTTAAATTGTTATTAGTTATAAATAGGACGCGAAGAAGAAATTGAACTCTTACGCATATGCATTAAAACCTACTTCAGTGGGTGAAGAAACATAGTAAATAACGAAATTAATCCATACAAATAATCGTTACTGAGACATATTATACAGTTCGTGAGTTTTATATCAAAACAAATAAAGCACAACATATTAAAAGAAATTTTGTTTGTAGGCTGCATGCTCCATAAGATTACTGCATTAAAATAATAAAGAAATTAGTAAAATTACATGATGTCTTATGAAAAAAAATATATGACAAAACGACACGTGAAATTACAAAAATTGGACGACTTTTCAATAGATTCATATTCTATTATTTGTGTCTGACGATTATAGTGCATTTCTCTGTTTAGCGTCAAGAAATAAAATCATTTCAACTTTAATTTTTCATACTTTCAACCACAAGGATAGGACATACTAACTAACATAGTTTTTAAGTTTGTACTAACACAATGGACTCACAACGTCCGAAATAATTAATGTTAAATTATTATTTTTTATTTATAGGAGACGCATGAGATGTTTTGGCTTTTAAAGTGACATTCACAAGATATATATTTTTTTCATTTAAAACTATATAAGCCGAACTTAATCTACTCGCTTATTTTGACGAGTTTTATTTTTTTTAATTTTAAAAGTTTTTCTTTTCTTTTGTTCTTGTTTTTTTCTTTTTTTGTGTGTGCAATTTAATATTGTGTTGCCCTTATCTTACAATATAAAATTTTGTGGTTCAATTAATATATTTTCTTTCATTCAATCTTCCTATATACCTGTACTATAAAATTTGCTTCACAATACCTAAAACTCAACCAACACATCTTACTACATCCACAAACTGTATAAATGCTCAGTAACGCATATAAATCGACGATCTTGAAATACCTGCGGCGGCAGTCCAGGAGCGGGCCTCCCTCGCGGTCGACTTGTCAGCGCTAACGTGCGACCTGCGGCACACACATCACATCACACACCTCAACACACAATACAAAAATCATCGCTGAACACTCATCAGCTGTTATCACAAACGGTATCATCATAAAATATAAGTTCTTCATATACGTCGACTTCTCGAAGCATTGGTGAGAAGCATGCTTCTTGCAATGCTTTGTTATAAGCACGTGTCGTCGATTGCTATAGTTTAACAAGAATCATCATTGTCTGTTGATTTAATTTGAAATCAAAATACTATACCTTACTAAAATCGTTACAAAAATAAAGCCAAAACTTTTAACAGATTTTTTAAAATATGTAAATGATGGTTCTTGTTTGCAGGAAAAAAAATAACTCGATGACTGGAACATTCATCATTTCTCTTAGTGGGCCCCATTGTCTTGCAAAGCTGCCTGTATAATATTTTTTTAAACAGCTTTCATTCAAACATTTATATGATTAATAACGCCAATTGCTCTATTTGCTTAAATATTAAGGTTCTATAATAAAAATTTCATATGTTGAATAAAAGCTGTTATTGGTAAGAAAAAGTATAAAAGATAATTGTAAAATTTCATTATATTAGTTGATATAATGCAATCATACTTTTCCTTCGCGGAAGTCTGGAATAAAATAATTATATTGGATAACATTATAGTCTTCACAATTTCTTATCTTATAATATCTTACCCGGCTGGGGCGATTGGCCTTAACTGTAGCTGGCTAGGTGTCCCATCGGAGAGTCTTTTTTGTCCTCGCGCTTCATGGTTTGATACATTTTTAGTGGGCGTTGAGGAGTTCTGAAACATTAATTGGCACAATTAATTTATAAGAAGCTACCTACACGACATTAAAGACTGATTATTAATTGGTATCCAAGATTTTTATTTAAAACTTTGGGACTCCTACCAACATTACTGTCATCATCCAGCCTATAAAACCCCACTGAAGGGCACGGGCTTTACCAAACCGTATGGGATTTTGCGGGTCCAATGCAGTTTATTAGATTACTGTATTACAGTATTACAATCCAATACAAGAGCTAGTTATAACAAAAAAAATTGAATGTATCCAACTGCAGCCGTTTAAGAAAATTAATATTGTAAATTACTTCTCTTAATACTATCACATCATTAGCCGTTAACCGTCACAGATTTTTTAAATATACCAATATGGGACTTAGATAAAAACCCTTCATATTATTATTGATCATTAAAATCAGTCTTTAATATTTCTACACATACAACATAATGTTAAAGCATCATATTTTATAAAAAGCGTAAGTAACTATAACCAGACAACAAGATTGAAGGTATGCAGGGGTGACACATATGGTAAAAGCAGGTAAGTGATAACCAGGCCTATGAAAACACCAAGTGATGGTTACAAAGATATAATATGACATGTATTTGGACAATACAAAGGCAAACCAACAAACCCAAAACAATGGTAACGGTTAAACTAGGGAAAGATCCATAATTAAACAAAAGAATGAACAACTAAAACAGCGTTGATTACTGAGAAGCTGTTATGTGAAAATTAGACTAAAATTGTGTGAATATTGTAATCTCTTTAAGATTTATGCTCACAGATATGATTTGTGGCGATGATGCTTGTCCAGTCGATATTATGTTTATCAGTGAACCACTGCTCACTATTGGCTGGGGAATTTAAAATACATATCTTAAATATTAAAAACGTCACAACCATCATACGTCCACACCGAGGGGCACGAGCCTACCCGTATAGGGCCTTAGTCGATCAAGCGGGCCGAGTTCGGTTTGGCCGACTTCACGCACCAACTTTGAATTTCTTCGTACACGTCCTCATGAGGTTTTCCTTCACCATAGGAGCGTCGGATAAACGTACATATAATTTCGAAAATTTGACACATATTGATACGTGGCAGGATTTAAACCTGCACCCTCCAGATCGATAGGCAATAGTCCATACCATTGAGGCACAGATGCTCATACACATTTTATCAATATGAGTTCCGCTCAATTCAATTTTATCAGTTAAAAACAATAGGGTGTGTAAATTATAATTATATATTAATAACACTCAATTCTTTCTTTTTTTTCTTTCTACATTAACCTAAAAACATTTAGTATAATATATTTTTATTATTTTTTTTAAGTTTTGTATGTTATTTCATGGAATTTGTTCAATCTTCTATTACTGTACCAAATATATATTTTGTAGTTATATACTATATTGTTTACATCGAAATTATTAAAACCGAAAATGTGCTGATATAAATCTTCTTCGCTAGGTAATATTTTCATACAATTCTCAAGTTAGTCTAAAATCTATATGTTAATACTCTGTATTATAGAATCAGATTTAGTTGAACTCTCTCTTACCTTTTGGTTAAGCTGCATAATTGTTCCTGTTTGTAACTGTTGCAACTGAGCTGCAGTGAGAGGTAGGGAGGTCTGGGGCAATGCACCAGCTGGCGCTATCTGGTAACACAAAACAGTTATTTGTATAAGGAAAACTTCATATGTGAAAATCACAATACTTTTAATAAATAAACAAATAGTTAGGGTGTTGCCTGCATTGATAAAGTTGAATACACATTTTGAAATGTATGAATGTCTTAATACATATAATTATCACTGTGATTGTCCACATATTAAATACTTAAATATTTGAGTCAGTACATTATTTCAAACTATGATGTCAATGATAAATAATATGAATAAATGGCTAATATGAATATCCATAAAGCAAACAACTTAAAAATTATATTATAATTTTGTCATCATAATTGCATTCTTATAAATCTACTGCTGAACAAAAGCTACAAAAACAATGATTTCAATGCAAATTAATCCCTAGCAATCAAGATGTAGTTCATAACTGTCCATTGATGGTCTATGGTAAATTTTATACCCTTAAATAGCTTGTAAATACATTATGTCTTCACTACTTACTGACACAAATTGTTGGGGCTGTATATTAGCCAATCCTGCTTGATTTGATGTCAAATCTTGTAGCTGCTGATATGGGATAAGCATTGTCTGTGATCCCGGGACTGTCCATTGCACTGCATCTGCACCTTGGATGTGATACTTGACATCTTTGTCTCCTTTATCCGTGTATAGGAACTTTTGTGAGGAATTGCTTTGTGCAGCACAAACTACGGGACCCGAGGTAGCAGAGCTTACAGTTGTAGTGTCAGTTGTTGCCAAGTTTGCTTGAGGAAAGCTAAGACCATTCGGCAAAATCATAGACATGGAAGACGGGACTCCACTCAGCCTCAACTGAGTAACATTGACGGGTTGCATATTAGAAATATCAACTAACTGGGTGGCACCAAAGTTAGGTTGTTGTATGCCCAGCTGTTGTGCTATGGGTAAGGATGTGAAGTTGGTGTTTGATACCTGCATACCAGGCTGTACTATAGGGATGAGCTGCCCATTCTCTTGGTTCAACACATACTGTTGTTGAGGTAGAAGTTGGAGGACTGTCGGCTGGCGCACAGTCATAAGTGGAGTGGATGCTGGAGCAACACTTACAACGGGCGGGACGATAGTTTGATGTACTGAGGTGAGCGTCGACTGGGTGGGGAGAGAGGCTGTAGCCACAGGAGGCGGGACGGGCGGGGGAGCAGCCGTCGTCGTGAGCGCCGGCGGCGGTACGTTGAGCGCGGGCGGTGGTCCCCCGGCTTGCGCCGCACTCCATTGCGCCAGTTCTGCCCTTATTGTCTCAATCAGATTCTGCGCTAGTGATCGCGCCGCCGCCAATGCCTCGGATCGTGTGTGGTGCAAAGCTAAATGCAGTGGCTCAAATTTATCACTTTTCAGCACTGCCACCACTCCAGTCTCGGACCTGATGTACTCCAAGTTAGTACTATTCTGTAAAAGGCATTAATAGTAAATTTTACCCAGTAAAAACATATAAATATCAAGGCAGATGTTGAATACTCACTGGCCCCAAAATACGTCCTTTTATGTCAAATGCGGCCGGGGCATTGTCCAAACCAATGTACACTTTATCAATAAGACCTCCTGACATAATTTATACACAGATTTGAGGCTTTAAATGTTTATTTAGATATTTTTTTTAGAAAAGCATCTTGGCATCTATTTTCGCTTTCCGTAACCCCGATTGACATGAAGCGTAACGTTTAGGAATTGTTTAAGAATGACATCAAATGTTTACAAATTGATATTTAACATTATGAATATTTCAATTGTTAGTAATTACGATGGGCATCTTAATAATTATTTCAGTATTTGTAAAGTGAAATAATTGTAAATAAAACACCAACTTCTTGCGAGGAATTATTTATTATATAATATGATGCGACTTTGTAAAACAATTAATTTCTAAACAGACGTAAAGCGCGCAGCACACGGGACGCGAGGCCGCTGCGCGGAACAACTTTACTTTGATTTTCAAATTTTTTTTTTCGAAAATGAAAGAAGCCTCACCAACCTATAGCTATATCTCCGAAACTAAAGTGGTACTATTTTTGGGACTTGTGGTACTATTTCTTATAGACTATTTTTTAAGCGTTGTCAAAATTCGTTTTAATTGCGATTTTAAATATGAGGATTCTAGTTTGAGGCAAACTAATTTATTCCATATTACATCAGTTATCTGCCAAAAAAGTCCCGTCCAAATCTATCCTGCCATTTTAGAGACAGAGACAGACAAAAAAAAGTTGTTTCGGTGTATGTAGGGAGGTCTATATAAAATGAATTTAGTAAAGTGCGGTTAAATATCACAATCAAATCTTCCAATTATATTACATAGTTTAGGTATAGATGGTGAAGGCTTCTTAATAATACCTAAGGAAGAAATTTTTCTTTATTCATGTTGTAACAGGCATGGTTGTTAACGTTGATAATTAGGATATCCTACAAACACAAAGCTGTTTAAGGTTTAGGTTTTTTATTGACGCCCCATTTTGTATAGCGGTTGAGACGTCGACTACTACACCAAGGGTTCCGGGTTCGATCCCCGCGCAGTACAAATTGCATTTGTGTGCATGAACATGTCTATTTGTAATAGTCTGGTTTTTTATGTATAATATGTAGCACCTATAATACAGGCTTCACGCTTAACTTGGGGCTAAATGGCGTTGTGTGAATGTCAGTGGATATTTATTTTAATTTTATTGACAGTATTGGATTATTGTTGTGTATTCTATAATTTTAAAAACACCTTTAGGTAGTGTCATCAATCATCATTAAGAATACCTTTATACAAAGGCATCATTTATTAAAGAGCGTCGATGAATCATTAGTGTGGACCTTTTGTGGCCTTCCGATATAGAGGGTGCGGGATCAAATCCCGCCACGTAGGTACCTATTTATTTTCGAAATTATATGTACGTTTATCCAGCACTCTTACGGTAAAGGAAAACATCGAGAAAAAATTCATGAAGAAATTCAAAGTCGACCAATACGCACTGGGCTCGCATGGATGAATAAGGCCTATATACCGTTTACTGGTAGGCTGATACCCCTCGGCGGGGACGTATAATAAGCTGAGGATGATGATGATATTTTAGAAAGCTTTAAAAATCTATTTTAGATTTATAGAGGATTTAGCCATGTTTATTTTTGAAACTATTTCATGGCGGGTGCTTTGCGAAGGAACCAAGGAACTCTTAAATAGTATGCCAGTTTTCTGCTATTTTACCTACTAATATATATACCACCCGAAACAATTAAAAATTTTATATCGGTCGGTTCCCAGCTCTTTCTTACTGTGGACTTTTAAATTAAGGAACCGGCTATTTGATGTTGCCTGATACGAGGACAAACGCCACAACGACCTCTCAGGAGATCGATTTTAGAGGGTTTTTTTTATCGCGGCGGCATGGCTCTAGGCATTGTTTTTGTCTATGAGTGGTTAAAGGCAGTAGGTACATACTTTATATTTCATGCAAGTAACGTCATGAGCCCGCATCCGCGTATTTCTATACAACACTTTTTTGTTAACACTTTTTTCGTAAAAAAAAAAATATAGTAAGCAACACTAAGAAGGAAAGTTAAACAAAGCCACTTTTTAATTTCCGAGTTGGATTAAATATTAGATCTACAGGCCCAGGGCTGTGGTGCTGGTCTCAAACAAATTTGCTATCTTGCTACAATATAGCAAATATGTTTATTGATTTTATGAACTCTTTTATAAATGAACAGAAATCAATAAAACACAATAGTCCATAATACTAATTTATATAACTACAAAACATGATATGCTGCATCTATCGTTACATTTAACATGAAAAAATATAACATTTTAACCTCTGTTTTAAACGGAGCTCTTTTAAATATTTCCTTTGTATACATTTAAGTACATGCTAACCATAGTAATTACTATAATGTAATATTCACATTGTCATGTTTAAACTTATACACAGATCTTTAAGACAGTTAAGTTGTTAATTAAAAAACAAATAACGGTATAAAACAGGTACGCCGAAACAGCATTAGTGAAAAAAAATCAGGTGGGGTACACAATCATACAAACATGCTTAACAGCAAATGAGTTTTATACAAACTTATCAATGTTGTTACTTACGAACTAAATCACTCGTATGCTACTTAAATTATACAATACAGGGTGGCATCTCGAGTTTATCCCACGTAAAGTCACTTATCTACTTATTAACCTTTTAACAGGAAACAGGATTCCAGATACAACAGAATCAATAAAATGGGGGCTACCGCGAGTGAATTTGCCACCAGGAGGCGCTAGTGTCGCGTGAGGTCTTAAAACATTCAATTTACATAGGTTTCATCGGTATTCGTGATAAAAACTAAATATTTTAAAATTTGCACGTTGAAAAGTGATCTCCTTCATTAAATTATTGCAAATAGTATATATAAGGATTATTTGGCGATAAATTTGGTAGATTTAAAATCGTAATTTTGAAAAGTCGTGCTGTTTAATAGGAAAATAGCTTATTTCAGAAGTTATTATACAAGAATAACTGCTTTTTAGTACCTACACGTACATGATACCTGTCATTCCTAGACAATATTTTATGATAATCTAGTAGCTATCATTGTTAAGTGAGTAGTTTCAATTAACAACTCATTATAACCTTACTCTACAGTGGCGCCACCTGGTGAGCAAGAAAACGGTAGTCCCCATTGTGTCCCTTTAGATATATGATATCTATGCGGGGCAGTTGAAGGGTTAATGAATGTAGTGATGTTCATAAAATGTGGAGATAAACTGGAGTTATAACCACCTTACGACTAGAAGATCATATTATTATCAAGCAAAATAAGGACGGAGTAACACTCCTCAAGCTCATTTCTTTTTACCATCTACATTTATGATTTAAAAAGTATGTTATGCAAAAATATAATATCATTTATCTTCATACTGTGCTTCTGAATTACCCTGAGTCCAAGAACAACTCTTACTTACATTATTATTCTAATCACTTGTCGATTTGTGTGAGTCGTTATTTGTCAACGTAATATTGTATGAGGTAGAATTGTGATCAACAAAAATAATGCTGGTTACATAATTTTCATATATGAAATCCGTCATGTAATTGAAGCGATTATTTAAATTATATTTTAAAATTCACTTAAAAGTCACAATCGACTCCATGGGATTCCATGGGAGTGAAGCGTGTTTATCTCTATGAAATAATAAAAGTAAAAATGTTCTTCATATTTTAATTAAAATTTAATATTTGTCATTATTAATTTATTAGGTAATAAAAAAAGTATATTTTAATTTGAAATAATTAAAACGACGCACAAAATTCATGACGGACTACATTTTCCCCTGTATATTTTCTTCATACAATAAAACTGATAGATGTATCGATATTGTCCAAAATTTATACTTACTCAAAACCTGGCACTAAATTTTGAACACATTTGTTATATACATAAGCTTCGAGGGTCATGCAAAATGTACATGGATATTCTTCAAATAACTTTGCAGAATTAATAGTGCGTAGTGCATAAAATCAAATTGCAGGGCGCCCAGACATAAACTCAGTACAAGTATTTCAAAAGCTTTTAGGAAATATTCGATGAACCAATATTATGGAGCTACGCAGTGATTGGCTTTAGTTTCTATTTAAAAAAATAAATATATTTATTTCAAATAAATTTTTAAATCGCGTTAGTTTAAAGTGACGGAAAAAATATTATTTTTTAACCACAAATCTATAGTTTTATCAAAGCAGCTAAAGAGGTGATCAACTAATCGTCTGCGCAGTCCTTTATCTATAGAATTTTATACACATTATGAACAAGTCACAGACCACAAATACATATATCATAAACATTTAAATAACAAAAAGCCCCATTTGGCACTTGTTTTTAATAATCACAAATATAGATTATTTAAGAAGACTGTTCAAAACACGTCAGAATTTTTCATATAATGCTTGATAAGTTAAATTCTTATAGGAAGAAATTAGGGTGCCTCGCTCTATGTACTAAATAACAATATTACTTAAATAGTCAAAAGTTTAGTAATGACAGAGTTAAAGTAATAAAAACAAACTTAAATACATTTAGTAACTATGATAATAGATTTTTATGTTATTATTTATGTAAGAAAAGTACACATTTTAATGATTAAATTACATCTTAGTTTAGTTTCATAAGAGCAACAACAGTGTGATATGATCCGAGTGTATGTTATAATTATTTTATAACATACACTATATAATTTTATTTTTTAATTAACATTTAAAATGTCATTTAATTAATACTATGATAGTTATTGTATGAAACACAACATCGTTTTAATTGAGTCCATACAATCCCAAAAAGTAATTTTATAATAATATAATTTCCTTTTGAATACTCCAATGAAACATTATCATTAATTGCATATGCACTTTTTATTCGAAGGTTTGGTGTAACTAATTAACTAAAAACTATTCACGATCTTAGAGAAAACATTAATTTTAAATTTTTCTTCTATATTCACGGCTATAAAGGCTATAAAGAAAAAGTTAAGCGGAATTACCTTTATCTGAAATGCTGTTGAATTTAAACTATGATAACAAGCAACGACTGAGTAAAGGATCATGGATACTGAATGTACCACTTATTATAACCCTTATTTATTAATGTATAAAGAAACCAATTAAGCAACAAGCCCTCCAAACTACTGCAGTCCACTGCTGGACATCTTCCCCATTCCGAGCCAGATGTCCCCTTTTCGCTTTTCTAATTCAGTGTTTTCTAATATCCAATAATGAACATTGCTAGTAAAATTGCCGGATATTAGAGACCTAACATCTGTTACCAACCGTGGTTCGTAGCACAGTTCTTGCAATATCTCGTAGCTCACGGGGCAATGAAGTTGGTACCTTGTAGCATAGCTCGTCGCACTGAATGTTGTGGTAGAGTAAGCGTGGTTCGTAGCACAGTGTTTTCAATATCTCGTAGCAGACGGGGCAATGAAGTTGGTACCTTGTAGCATAGCTTGCTGCTCTGAATGTCTTAGCTGATTTATCGTGGTCCGTAGCAGTGTTTTTGATACCTCGTAGCAGAAATGGGCAATGAAGTTAATACCTTGTAGCATATCTTGTCGCACTGAATGTTGTGGTAGAGTAAGCGTGGTTCGTAGCTCAGTGTTTGGACTCTCTCGTAGCAGACGGGACAATGAAGTTGGTACTTTGTAGCATAGCTTTCCGCTTTGAATGTCGTAGAAGAGTTATCGTAGTGCGTAGCACAGTGCTTGGGATATCTCGTAGCAAGCAAGGCAATGAAGTTAGCATAGTTTGCCGCACTGAATGTTGTAGTAGATTTAGCGTGGTTCGTAGCACAGTGCTTTTAATATCTCGTAGCATATCTAGCGTAGTACGGCACACTGCGAGCAATAGTCGTCGTAGGCGGGGCTTCCGTAGTATAAGCATAGAGGTGCCCGACACACGCGCGGCTCGGGTGGACGATCGTCGTAGAAGGTCGACCTATTATGATTAATTGATTTGTATTATCCAAAAAAATATATATATATTATTTTTATAATAATAAATTATTTAAATACAAATAAAACAAGCGCCGATGGCTCTTTGGCGTGGACGATTGCCTTTCGATCTAGAGAGTGCAGGTTAAAATCTTGTATTTACAATCTTACGAACGAACCCTTACAGTGATGGAAAACATCGTGAGGAAACCTGATACGCCTATGTAGCTGTACGTGACGTCGGCAAATCAGCATGGGCCCGCGAGGACGACTAAGGCCATACACCCCATGTGCGGTGGAGACGTCAAAAGAGCTGATGATGATGATAAATGTATTAGCCTTCGGACGGCTAATCTTTATTAGTATGTTTATCTGTTTTTTTAGTACCATAGATGACGCAGTGTACTTCAAGTTGATGAATAAGTAAGTTTGGGGCTAGATGGCGCTGTGTGAATATCAGTGGATAACATTGGGACATTACAGTACCTGCTAAGGTATAACGTGCGATCAGCTGAGGGCCTATTCCTTAGCGGAAGGGCCCGGGCCGCGGCGTGGGCCCCGGCCGAGGCCTCAGCATAAAACTGGGACCGGCCCGTACCGTACCTAGGTTGGGCCGGTCTTTGACCCTCGGCGCGGTTCTTTTCCGCTGTGTAACTGTAAAGAAGAATTCATGTAATTAGTTTAACAATGACCCATCTGGCGTTAAAGTCTTCTCGTCCTTCGACCAGTTTCGAGTTCAATTCCCGGGCAGTAAAAACCTTTGTGTGCATGTACATGTTTGTTCTGTGTGACCCGGATGTGGGTTCGAATCGGGGAAAAGTCACTTTGTGCGATTTCCCTAGTTCGATTAGGACACTGTAGGCGAAATCACCTGAAAGTCCGAAAAGAAAGATGATTTCGTGCTTAGGAGGGCACATGAACCTTTAACAGCAGGATTCAGACACAATATAAATATAATGTAATATAAATATCCACTGACATTCACACAGCGCCATCTAGCCCCAAGTTAAGCGTGAAGCATGTATTATGGATACTAAACAACGGATAAACATACTTTTTTTTTTTGTAAATACGTACATATTTTACATATAAACACCCAGACCATTACAAACAGACATGCTTATGCACAAAAATGTTTGTATTATCCGGGGATCGAACGACCCATCTCGTGTAATGGTTGAGACGTCCGCTGTTACACCGAGGGTTCCGGGTTTGATCGCCGGGCAATACAAACATGTGTGTGCGTGAACATGTCTGTTTGTATTGGTCTGGGTGTTTTATGTGTATAATATGTATGTTTTTATAAAAAAGTATATAAGCATGCAAGCATACATTGTTTAGTACCTATATTACAGGCTAATGCTTAGTATGGGACTAGATGGCGCTGAGTGAATGTCAGTTTTTTTTATCATCTACATAGGCAGACATTTGACTGCCATCTCACCTGATGGTAAGCGATGATGAGGACTAGGATCTTGCCTGCCTAGAAACAGCCTATCACTCTTGTCTTGAAGACGGCCAGGTTGTAATGATCGGGGAACAGATAAGACGATATTTATATATACTGACCCCAGCCAGGCTTCATCCAGATAGTTCTTGACCATTTCATCCTGCACCGGCGCCCGGGCCGCGAGCACCCGGCAACACGTCACCGCCCTCGCCCGGGACGACACCACCACCCCGGGACCTTCCTCTGGGTTGCTGTGGCTGCCTCGACCACCTAACTTCGCCATTGACCTGGAAATTATAATGATAAATTCATAAAAGGCTGTATTTAGATATCTGTGTGAAGCAGGGATTCGCGGGTTCAAATATATCAGGGAAATAGTAATACAAATAAGGGTCATCTTGAAAAACTGTAAGTCCATCAAACTCACACTAGGTGATAGACTCGATACTGAGTCGTCTAGGTAGGTACCACCGCAGTGCCAGATATCATCCCGTGAAGTACGAGTGCTATACACTTTTGTGTTTCGATATAAGGGCACTGTAGCTAGTGAAATCACCGGGTATAAGAGACCTAACATCTGTCGTCTTCGGTGTCGGGCGCAGTGCGGCGTTGATGGAAGAATAATAACTGTCTATCAGTTGTTGGCCTCCTTCAATGCCGCTCTGTTATGGTTAAGTGTATCACTTACCATCAGCGTTCTGACCGTCCTGTACACTTATAACATAAAAAAGAAACTCACCCGAAATTCTTCTTCAGTTTACTACTCATCGACTTGCCAATACTTCCAAACTGTTTCGCCACCGAGTTCATTTGCTTCGAGCTTTTCGTGGACAGTGCGTCGAGTGATCTCCTTAATTCCTCAGGGGGTCCTTGTGTTAAGCACTCCACCCTTTCAACGTCTAGATATGCTGCCAGCATTGAGGACCTCTGGAACTCGTCAGGAAGGAGATTGTTTATCGTCTTCTGATCCGGCTCTATGTCCCATCGGAAATCTTCGCCTGGATCCACGTTGAATCTGTAGGTTGATAAAGTATCATCATCATCAGTTCATTAAACGTCTCCACAGAAGGGCACGAGTCTAACCGTATAGGGTGTATAGGCCTTAGTCGTCTTTTGAACGCCATTTTGTAAATATTTAGGTATTTTTAATACACATTATCGATTTAAGATTATAGTATGGTGTATGTTTTGTTAACTCTCTCTTCAACCTATTGCAGTCCACTGCTGGACATAGGTCTCCCCCATTTTGCGCCAGACATCCCGGTCCTCCGCCTTTCTCATCCAGCTTCCACCAGCGACTTTTCGCAAGTCGTCGGTCCATCGGGCATGTTAACTGTTTACAATAAAATATAAAGGCAAATACACCATCAGTATTCTCTTAGCTTAGGTAAATGTACGCTAACTCGAAATATGTGTATGTGTGCAATTGCTGCATTCGAAATACTCTTTATAGTTGTTTTGTGAGCATATCACGAATCTCGAATTTTTACATCATTGAATACAGATCATTGATTTAAGATTATAGTATGGTGAACGTTTTGTTAGCAGTATATAAATAAATGTGTTTTCATATACTTCCAGATTAACAATGGTAAGTTACCTGACAGGCAGTGGGTTCCCATGGCGGTCTTCCAACGGTACCCTCGCCCCGTCGGTGGGCAAAGGCTCGCAGGGTACAAGTGCTGAGAAGTGTCCAGCGTCATAAGCCAGAGTATTGGCGCGCGGCTGCAGCGACCAGGTGGCAGTTCTAGCGGCAGGTACACCCCGCCGAAAGGGATAGGCGCGATCGGATCTCCGCGGAAATCCTGAGACAATATTTTGCTTATTATTTGACGACCATTTGGTGTAATGGCTGAGATGTTGGCTACTACACAAAGAGTTCCAGGTTCGGGTGGCCAGTACAAACATTGGTGTGCGTGAACATGTCTGTTTGTATCGGTCTGGGTAATTCCTATGTATAATACGTATAAAAGTCCTATGGATCAGATATATGAACTTTTTTTAAATATAGCCTGAGAAACCATAGAACTAAAGGTCGACACCCCTGAAAATTCTTGATTTTGCCCGGTTCGAGTTGTAATTCCAGACCACAGATTTCCCAATACAGGAGACGTGGCAAGCCGCGTTTAAAGTGCGACAAATGTAAGCTCAACGAGCATACACTGGCTGCCAGTTTACGCTCTGTGAGACGAGTCAAGACGCACGAATATTAGAAGAAATTACCGTTATTTTTTTCCAAAATGCCATCCTGTGCAATTGTAACATGCCAGCATCGCACTGAATCAGTAAATTTACCAAGAAATATAATAACTTTTCACATGTAAGAACCGAAAAGAAATTGCGACACTGGGACTGCCTATAAACTTGGCGGCTTGTCCAGTGTAGTTGTATATTCGGATGTCTGTGTTCCAGACATTGATATAAATCATAAGATACATGAAAAAAATTAACGGGAAAATAAAGTATTCGATGAGTAGAATTGAGTTTTCAAAGGTCGACAAACTCAATTCATTCACGAACGTGAGTCGACATCAATCAAAGGACGCAAAAAATACCTTTGATTGTAGTCGACTCACAAGAATACTTTTTGGGGTTGACCGCCAAATAAGAAAGAAAGAATTTATTATTTCAAATAATATTACTTCACATTTTCTGGTACAAAAATGGTGACGTCACTAGCGACTATGACGTCATTTTTGCCAGGACCATCTTGTAGTAATATTAAAATCCAAATGATTGTACCCTTAAAGCGACATCTGCGAAGACTTTAAGAGGCCGCCGCATCACATGAGCCAATGCCAGCATGTCTAACTGCTCCAAGCCGACAGATTAAGGCGCAACAGAAGTGACGTCACGAGCCACTGTGACGTCATTTTTGCCCGTTCTACTTTGTGATCCAAATTATCTTACCCGTAAAGCGACATCGGCGAAGACAATAACAGGCCGTCGCATCACATGAGCCAATGCCAGCACGTGTAACTGCTCCAAGCCGACATAGTGCGGCGCGGCCGGAGTGACGTCACGCGCCACTGTGACGTCACCGCGGGCGCGAGGCTCCGCCGAGGCGGCTGCGACCGCGTCGTGCCATTCGCGCTCCCATTCCGCTTCGGAAGGCGTGAGACCGGCCGAACGAAGACTGACACCTTCGGACCACCGCCAGCGACGTTTTATTGCGTCTGTAGACAACGTAAAGCTTAATATGTAGTGGCTATCACACAATCTAATGCTATGGGTACATACGACACTTTATGTTCTTCACTAAATAGTATTTAACAAAGGCGCTTTTTCTGACCCTATATCCCTATGCATGCTTAAATCTTTAAAACTACCCAACGGACTTTGATGCGGGTTTTTTAAATTGATAGAGTGATTGAAGTTGAAGGTTAAAGACTTCTAATATGATGTCGAAAATAATTTCTCTTAACCTATCGCAGTCCCCTGCTGGACACAGGTCTCCCCCCTTTTGCGCCAGATATCCCGGTCCTGCCGCTTTCCTCATCCAGCCTCCACCAGCGACCGTTCGTAAGTCGTCGGTCCATCGGGCCGGAGGGCGTCCTGCGCTACGCTTGCCAAGACGCGGTCTCCACTCCAGAACTCGTCTGCTCCAAAGGCCATCGGTTCTGCGACATACGTGACCAGCCCACTATCTGTTCTTTTTGTTCACTGTTCTTTTTGGACCTAAATTAATTTGGTTTCGGAAATTATTCAAATAGACCGTAAATACTTATTCAAGACTCTGATGCTGATTATGACCCTTGTTTGCTATTTAGAAGGTTTTCCTGCCAAAGTGGTACTTACCATAGGCTGATAAATCAGTTTGGATCTCGTAATATCACGTTAATAGACTGTAAACCCTTATTCAAGATTTAACAAATTTATACTACAGCTTTCTCTGCTATACTCACTTGTAAGAGCATCGCCACCTTCCCCCGACAGCAACGCTTGAACCTTAGTCCTCAAAGCCAGAAGGCGATCGTGGAAGCCGTATGCAGCCAGCGAGGCCGCGTGTGGGAGACAGTTGCCGTCGCCTGAAGTGGCCAGGGGCAGCAGGCGAGGGGCGCCGGGCACTCGGCCGTGTCGCCACCAGTTCAGGATACCGGCTGATTCAAGGGTCACTAGAGTCGCTGTTTCTAGCAGGTCTTTCTCGATGAATGTTCTGGAATGTACGATAGTTTGAAAGAGTGAAAACCAAAGGAATGAACGGAATGAACGATACTGATTCATCTAGGTAGTGTTAGACGGAAAAGAAACGACCAACGCTACCCATCCCTAATCAATTGAAGAGTGATGCCACGTCACTAATATCTCTCTCTTGACATTGGCATTGTACGCGGGAAACAGTCATGTTGTAACACTAAGATTTAATCTATCAATAAATGTTATTAAAAGTAAAAGAATCATTTAATAGTAGGTACTACCACTGCAGTGCAAGATATCGTCCCGTGAAATAGAAGTGTTTTGTACTTCTTTGTTTCAGGTGAGGGCATTGTAGCTAGTAAAATTACAGGGTATAAGTCGCCTAACATCTGTTATCTCGGGTGACGGGCACAGTGCGGCATTGATGGAATATAATAACTGTTTATCAGCTGTTGGTCTCAGGAGATATCGCAGTTTTGAATCAACAATATAAACGAAAAAGCGGATTAAAGTAAGCGTTAGCCCAAAGTAACTATTCTACGCGGACGAAGTCGCACGCAAAAGCTTGTTCTTATGTAATATTATATTCTATATACTAGATATTAATAAAATATGTACTCAAATAATGTACCGAGGGTCAAAATAATAAGAATTCCGGTATCTTATTGACTGATAAGTGTTAATATAAAAATCAAAGGTACGCAAATGAACATACGATTCACATGATAATGAACCTATCGGCTTATATAGCCGATAGGTTCATTCGTTTTTTTTAGTTCATTCGTTCTTAGAAAAAAAAGGATATATAAAGTTTTGATGACGATGTTCGGTATGACTAACAGTAAGTAACTATTCTGTTATATATACCATAATCTGAATATATAAACTGAATATCTTTTGTTTTACGACCTTAAATTCAACTTTTTTGTTTGCGGATTTTGTATCATGAGCGTATGTCATGTAAGGTCGCAGTAAACAACAACACGGGTTCAACGGCTGTTTCGGATCGCGTGCGAATAGTATGTTGACCGGCTCGACATCACAACTTACTATATGTCTTATATATTTATACAATTATATCCATACTAATAATAATTTTTGAAGACCCATTTGGTGTAGTGGTTGAGACATCGGCTATTACACCAAGGGTTCCAGGTTCGATCCCCGGGCAGTACAAACATTTGTGTCATGAACATGTCTTTTTGTAATGGTCTGGGTGTTTTCTATGTATAATATGTGTGTATTTACAAAAAATTACATAAGTATGTTTATCAGTTGTTTAGCACCCGTAATACAAGCTTCACGCTCAATTTGAGGTTAGATGGCGCTGTGTGAATGTCAGTGGATATTTATTTATTATTATTTTATATTTATTTATTCCATTATACGGAGGGCGCGTTAACCCATCGGTTTCGGATATAAATATGGCGGTCGATTCATTCAAACATATCTTAATACGCCTACGACGGTTCAGAAACGGACACCACGGTCGATCTATTCATCAATAATCCAAATCACCATTATCAGCTCATTAATCGTCCCCACCGAGGGGCACGAGCCTACCCGTACGCGGGTGTTTAGGCCTTAATCGTCCAAACAAAAAACAAGTCATCCTAACTAAAAACTATCCATCAGCCACATTATCGAGGACGACAGTATATTAAGCATGTTGGCTGTCCGCCAACCGACACCTGCCAACGTTTAACGGTGTTTGACATTAAGCAGCAGGGATCAGGAAATGGGCGCGAGTCTGGCCATTAGATAGCCAATTACCGCGTTGGGAAATCGGCATTTGGACCAAAGCAGCGTTATATCTAGCTACATTATAAGGATTTCATTTAAACGGGAAAGGAATTATTGTGTGAGATTATATATATCTGACAATTGCTCGTAAATCGAAATCTAGGAATGGGCCGTTCGAATGTCCTTTGTTTAGCCGTGTATAACGATGGAATTAAGAAAAGTTTGTCAATTAAAAAGTAGCTCAGTTGATTTATCAATCTCTATGACAAGTTAAGTTCCTTTCAGGCCCATGGCACCACCAGCTTATACCACCGGTACATATGGATTTCAACCTTATAAAAATGAACTCAATGAGCCTAAAGGATTACAGAACCGGCATTCGAACCACCGCTTAGGGTACACAACGGTTACTCGAATAGGGACTGAACGAACCTACGGGGAATCGCGACGAAGGTCAGCGGTGTGTAACCTCGGATTAGAGTAAGATGTTTTTTTATGTATACTACAAAGTGAACAGGACGGTCAGGACGCTCACCTGATGATAAGTGATACGCCTGACCATGACAGAGCGGCATTGAAGGAGTCGAACAACTGATACACAGTTATTATTCTCCATCAATGCCGCACTGCGCCTGCCACCGGAGACAACAGATGTTAGGTCTCTTATACCCGGTAAATTCACTAGCAGTTCCCTCATTCCGAAACACAAAAGTGCATAGCACTTATTTCACAGGACAAGAGCTAGCACTGCTGTGGTACGTACCTTGACGACTTAGTATCGAGTCTACCTAGTAATGTAGTTATATAATCTTACCTGAAATCGGGCGGATATACAGATATATCTGGCAGCAGCAGTATATGATCGGAACTCAAGTTGTTCAGCTCAGGCTCCGTGTTACTGCGCAGTGCCCACACCAGGCCCTCGTTGTCTGTGGCGCGGGAGATCCCACGGGAGAGCTTGCGACCTGGAACATTTTAATTATATTATAACTTTCGTTAATGAGACAAAACTGAGACAGAACTAAGACTTACTCAACGACAACGTAACTAGACTACTCCGAAATACATTGTATAGTACAATTCACGAAAGACTACAAATAGCAGCGTTCATAACAAGTTCATTAATACATATATTAATCATAATAAAATATATAAATATCCACTGACATTCACACAGCACAATTTAGCCCCGAGTTAGCGTTAAGCTTGTATAACGGGTACTTAATAACTGATAAACATACTTATTTACATTTTTTATACATACATATTATTATACATAGAAACACTCAGACCAATACAAACAAAAAATGTCATGCACACAAATGTTTGTACTGCCCGGGGATCAAACCCGGAACCCTTGGTGTAGTAGCCGACATCTCAACCATTACACCAAATGATAGATAAACATTAGAATTATGTAATGAAAAATTTCCGCCATGTCACCACCACCTTATTGCTAGTTCCTAAAAAAGACTTCTGCGCAGTGGTCATCTTTTGTGAATCTCACTATACAATAACAACCTCTATTACAATTCCATTAAGACTTACATTCGGGCGCCGGTGTGAGCACCAGGTTGGAAGGCGCGTACGTAAGGTCTAGAGAGCTGACGGATCTCTCGGGCGGCCTGACGTCACCGCCCGCCCTCGCCTTCAGCGATGCGCCGTGCACTCCTGAAATATTGTCGACACGGGTATAAAATTATACATGCTAAAAGTAAACATTGACATGATGACGTGCAAGTTTTATTTGGAAGAAACGACGACACTAAGCCTAATATGGTCGTTGGGAAGAAAGGACGCAACGCTCATGTAGTGTTTTAACCACAGATTTCCCAATACAGGAGATGGGGCAAGCCGCGATTAAAGTGCGACAACTGTAAGCTCAACGAGCATACACTGGCTGCCAGTTTACGCTCTGTGAGACGAGTCAAGACGCACGAATATTAGAAGAAATTACCGTTTTTTTCCAAAATGCCATCCTGTGCAATTGTAACATGCCATCATCACAATGAATCAGTAAATTTACCAAGAAATATAATAACTTTTCACAGGTAAGAACCGAAAAGAAATTGCGACACTGGGAATGCCTATAAACTTGGCGGCTTGTCCAGTCTAATTGTATATTCGGATGTCTGTGGTTTTGACGAAGTGAAAGCGGAGTTTTCTTAAAAGAAAATATAAGATTGAATTATAAATAAATGACTATGATTTTTTTATGAGAAAGTTCACTACAGACAAATATTTAAAAATAGGCAACTTGGCTTCGGATATTTTTTTCAGTCTGTCTTGCCCCCTAAGCCACAAAGAACCCTATTAAAATAATATTCACGTCCTTACATTTTTGTTTGAATAACAGTAGCTGTCGCTAGTTAGTAGGACGCCCTCCGGCCCGACGGACCGACTATTTGCGAAAGGTCGCTGGTGGAGGCTGGATGAGAAAAGCGGAGGACCGGGATATCTGGCGCAAAATGGGGGAGGCCTATGTCCAGCAGTGGACTGCGATAGGTTGAATAGGTAACAGTAGCTGTCATATTGTTTCTATTAGTATTATTGTTATGGGGCCAATTTAACAAATACGAGTAGTACCTATATATCTATTACAAATATCACAATATTTGGGTATGTCATTAACCATTATTATTGGTAATTATAATTATATTAGTTTTAAGATGTATTTCACCGACGAAATATTTATATTTTGCCGACGATATACTTTAATGTCCATGCTTAGAATATTTTTGCAAACGGCTTGCCGCTAAGTCCGCACTTTCGTGCAATAAACCACACTACACATCATAAGATAAATTGACGTCATCATTTTGAAGGTTTGTATTTTCCTAATTATTGCACATAACACTTTGTCATAAACTAAGTCATTGAACGTTCATTTCCTTCCTTTGCATTATTCACCTATTCAATAAATCATCATCATCATCATCAGCTCATTAAACGTCCCCACCGAGGGGCACGAGCCTACCCGTATAGGGTGATTAGGCCTTAGTCGTCCACGCGGGCCCAGTGCGGATTGGACAACTTCACACACCACCTTCGAATCTCTTCGCAGGCATGCATGAAGGTTTCCTCACGATGTTTTCCTTCACCGTAAGAGCGTCGGATAACGTACATATATTTTCGAAAATTCGAAAACACATTGGTACGTGTCGGGATTTGAACCTCAGCCCTCCCGTAGGAAGGCGACAGTTCACACCAAATTCAATAAATCATAACGACAAAATTCACTGATAAAAAAATGCCTATCCGAATAACATTGCCTCTGAATCAAACCTAAGTATATCGAAAACCACAGTCGAAAACAATGTTAGTGCCAGGACTTTGTTGACATTCTATGACGATCACATTTCACTTGCTAAGAGTGACATATGAAGTTAGAGTATCCAGTAACTTTAACTGCCTGTCTCACCTTATTAAACGTTGAGTGATTTTAGTTCAAACAACTAGCCTAGGACTGGCCTAGGCATACAGTTGGATGCCGATGTTTAAAGGACGGCCTAGGCATCCAATTGGATGGCTAATTTAACCTGATAATTAAGAGTTATATACGAAACAGATAAGATTAAGAACTTTATTCTGTTTCTCTCAGGTATTATCAGGTATCTAGGCAGAGGATCGTCGAAGCCTCTGAGTTCTCAAGTTGTAGAGAGGAAGTGGACAATATCCAGGTCTATCTATTTTTTGTTTGTCTGCGACATTTATTAAACTGAATTTTTAATAATTGTTTAATTAGGGCATACAATGATAAGTTTTTATCAACAATGAGATGTGTCGCACTCATAGATTTCATTCCGATGTCTGTGGTCGCACTATTTATTTTTAGTATCACATCTCACATACAATCAATAGCGCATGACTAATATTCTCTATTTATGGATAACATTGATGAAAAACAAACACATTCATTGAAACGTTTTCCTCTGATTTCTAAGATGTAATCAAAATGTTCATTTTTTTTAAAGATATTATGCCGCAGAATAAAAACCTTCGATACTCTCTCAAATGTTAATGTTAAATTTAAACTTCTATTTTGATGGTGGATGACGTGTTCGTGATTTGTAAGAAGTATTTCGGGACAAAGTATCCGTGGGCGTTGAGTGCACAATCGTTAATTTTAAATTGTCGTGTTCCGTTGATTTTGGAAGTTTAATATAGAATTGATTCAAGGAACAAGAAGATATTCCGTGTTTTTGCCATAATCACCACGTTTGGCAAGCAGATTGGAGATATCAATGCCTATAAAAGGTAGAATGAAAGACCGCTGCTACCAGTTCTATGCTTATCTATCTATTTTTTATCCCTGATAACTATACCCCACACTAACAGCAGATTTAACGAATACAAAAAGTATAACGATAATTTTTAATAGGTAAAAAAACGACGAAATTTTCTTTTTAAGTGGTGGCTTTATATGTAATTAACGCCCGTTGTCGCGATAATTAATGGCATTTCCCGTTAGTGTGGCCCCAGCATAAGTCTGTTACGGCTCTCGGGTGTGTAGTAGACACTACTATAATTTTCACTAATAATCTGCGATGTAAAAGAAGAACCAATACGGCATATCCCATTTTAAGAAACTAACTTTTTTGCTTCGGTAGTACTTTGTTTTTGTTTTATTGATCACCGTTTGGCATCTCACCAAATGACAAACCAAAAAAGATGACTTAACACCAAACAAAACTCGACTTAAACAGTTCGCAAGGTTAAGACCATCACCTGAATCGAAACGATGACCTTATACTATCTCCCTAATGCATAACTATATTCGACCTTCAAATAATGAAAGCGGCCGCTTGGTCAAATCAAATAAATACGTAAGGCTGAAGTCGCTAGGGGTCTATCTAATGTTAGTTCAGGGATATAACCGCAAAAATATGGACAACTCGGGCAACACATCAACAACATTACGGGAAATAAAAAGTTAATTATTATAAAGGCTTCCGTCTACTCGCACACTAGAACCGCAGACCAAGCAGCAGGAGCAAAAAAAAATTTTTTCTTACGGCGACTGGGACCAGTCATAAATGATGTCTGAAATTAAAAAAAAATACAATCTCACTAAATAAATATTTTAGATGTAATAATTAAAGCATGCAAGAGCGTCGGTGGCTCAATGGTGTTGACTGTCGCCCTCCTACCGGGAGGGCTGAGGTTCAAATCCCGCCACGTACCAATGTGTTTTCGAATTTTTGAAAAATATATGTACGTTATCCGACGCTTACGGTGAAGGGAAATATCGTGAGGAAACCTGCGTACGCTGCGAAGAGATTCAAAGGTTGTGCGTGAAGTCGTCCAACCCGCACTGGGCCCGCGTGGACGACTAAGGCCTTAACACCCTATACGGGTAGGCTCGTGCCCCTCGGTGGGGATGTCAAATGAGCTGGTGATGATGATGATGAATTAAAGCAAAATCCTTTTTAGTTGGGGGCGCTGATGTCAGAAACAACAGATTTGAATTAAACAATATTTGTGTTAGTTCATTTGGTTTCCTTGGCTTATACTGAATGTGTGTTTTTTTTGTTATACGTGTACAGGACGGTCTGGACGCTCACCTGATGGTAAGTGATACGCCAGACCATGACAGAGCGGCATTGAAGGAGAACAACAACTGATAGACAGTTATTATCCTCCATTAATGCCGCACTGCGCCCGACACCCGAGACAACAGATTTTAGGTCTCTTATACCCGGTAATTTCACTAGCTACAGTGCCTCATCCCGAAACACAAAAATGCATAACACTCCTGTTTCACGGGATGATATCTGGCACTGCGGTGGTACCTACCTAGACAACTCAGTAGCGAGTCTACCACCTAATAAGTGTCTGTTTTGTACACAACCATGTTGTATTTTTTGTGTTTTGTGCTGTTTTTTTGTATTTTTATGTGTCTTCTTGAGATTTTTGTATTACAATGTTTTTCAATAAATAAATGTTTCATTCTTTTTGCAAAACACGCGGGTGAATCATGAAGGTTGTAATCGCTTCAACTTCGGGGGTGTTGCGGAGTGCGGACCTTGAACCGCCGAAGGTCGAGGGTTCCGCTCCCGGACGCCGAACCGGATCAATACAGCCTACGATGCAAAATGTTGTTTACTTTGGTTAAGGTTAAGAGGATACGCTTTGATCCAAACCGGGGATGTTGGCTGAGTTAAACAATTTGAAATACTAATAATGAACGCTGTGTGTTCCAAGGGACGTCACTTTGTGCGATATTTCCCCGTTTGGTTTTATCATTACAGGCTAAATACTGTTTATGGGAAAAGAACAAACTAGGGCCACAATCTAACGATAGCAGTCGTTAACACCCACAAAGTCTCTGAAATGGTATGTAAGTAACTATCAGATACAGCAAAAACAGACCAGATATACAAACTTATATTAATGTGATAAGCAAAACAAACTTTTTTAAAATCAGCATTCTAATTTACTGGGAACTTCAAATGGACTAGAGATCAATTGAACCACANTTGAGTGCACAATCGTTAATTTTAAATTGTCGTGTTCCGTTGATTTTGGAAGTTTAATATAGAATTGATTCAAGGAACAAGAAGATATTCCGTGTTTTTGCCATAATCACCACGTTTGGCAAGCAGATTGGAGATATCAATGCCTATAAAAGGTAGAATGAAAGACCGCTGCTACCAGTTCTATGCTTATCTATCTATTTTTTATCCCTGATAACTATACCCCACACTAACAGCAGATTTAACGAATACAAAAAGTATAACGATAATTTTTAATAGGTAAAAAAACGACGAAATTTTCTTTTTAAGTGGTGGCTTTATATGTAATTAACGCCCGTTGTCGCGATAATTAATGGCATTTCCCGTTAGTGTGGCCCCAGCATAAGTCTGTTACGGCTCTCGGGTGTGTAGTAGACACTACTATAATTTTCACTAATAATCTGCGATGTAAAAGAAGAACCAATACGGCATATCCCATTTTAAGAAACTAACTTTTTTGCTTCGGTAGTACTTTGTTTTTGTTTTATTGATCACCGTTTGGCATCTCACCAAATGACAAACCAAAAAAGATGACTTAACACCAAACAAAACTCGACTTAAACAGTTCGCAAGGTTAAGACCATCACCTGAATCGAAACGATGACCTTATACTATCTCCCTAATGCATAACTATATTCGACCTTCAAATAATGAAAGCGGCCGCTTGGTCAAATCAAATAAATACGTAAGGCTGAAGTCGCTAGGGGTCTATCTAATGTTAGTTCAGGGATATAACCGCAAAAATATGGACAACTCGGGCAACACATCAACAACATTACGGGAAATAAAAATTAATTATATAAAGGCTTCCGTCTACTCGCACACTAGAACCGCAACCAAGCAGCAGGAGCAAAAAAAAATTTTTTCTTACGGCGACTGGGACCAGTCATAAATGATGTCTGAAATTTAAAAAAAAATACAATCTCACTAAATAAATATTTTAGATGTAATAATTAAAGCATGCAAGAGCGTCGGTGGCTCAATGGTGTTGACTGTCGCCCTCCTACCGGGAGGGCTGAGGTTCAAATCCCGCCACGTACCAATGTGTTTTCGAATTTTTGAAAAATATATGTACGTTATCCGACGCTTACGGTGAAGGGAAATATCGTGAGGAAACCTGCGTACGCTGCGAAGAGATTCAAAGGTTGTGCGTGAAGTCGTCCAACCCGCACTGGGCCCGCGTGGACGACTAAGGCCTTAACACCCTATACGGGTAGGCTCGTGCCCCTCGGTGGGGATGTCAAATGAGCTGGTGATGATGATGATGAATTAAAGCAAAATCCTTTTTAGTTGGGGGCGCTGATGTCAGAAACAACAGATTTGAATTAAACAATATTTGTGTTAGTTCATTTGGTTTCCTTGGCTTATACTGAATGTGTGTTTTTTTTTGTTATACGTGTACAGGACGGTCTGGACGCTCACCTGATGGTAAGTGATACGCCAGACCATGACAGAGCGGCATTGAAGGAGAACAACAACTGATAGACAGTTATTATCCTCCATTAATGCCGCACTGCGCCCGACACCCGAGACAACAGATTTTAGGTCTCTTATACCCGGTAATTTCACTAGCTACAGTGCCCTCATCCCGAAACACAAAAATGCATAACACTCCTGTTTCACGGGATGATATCTGGCACTGCGGTGGTACCTACCTAGACAACTCAGTAGCGAGTCTACCACCTAATAAGTGTCTGTTTTGTACACAACCATGTTGTATTTTTTGTGTTTTGTGCTGTTTTTTTATGTCTTCTTGAGATTTTTGTATTACAATGTTTTTCAATAAATAAATGTTTCATTCTTTTTGCAAAACACGCGGGTGAATCATGAAGGTTGTAATCGCTTCAACTTCGGGGGTGTTGCGGAGTGCGGACCTTGAACCGCCGAAGGTCGAGGGTTCCGCTCCCGGACGCCGAACCGGATCAATACAGCCTACGATGCAAAATGTTGTTTACTTTGGTTAAGGTTAAGAGGATACGCTTTGATCCAAACCGGGGATGTTGGCTGAGTTAAACAATTTGAAATACTAATAATGAACGCTGTGTGTTCCAAGGGACGTCACTTTGTGCGATATTTCCCCGTTTGGTTTTATCATTACAGGCTAAATACTGTTTATGGGAAAAGAACAAACTAGGGCCACAATCTAACGATAGCAGTCGTTAACACCCACAAAGTCTCTGAAATGGTATGTAGTAACTATCAGATACAGCAAAACAAACTTTTTTAAAATCAGCATTCTAATTTACTGGGAACTTCAAATGGACTAGAGATCAATTGAACCACATATTCGATCTCTCAAAAAGACATAGCCATCATCATAGTTTGATGCAGTATTGCCTTAGCACTTTTGGAGCTAGGTCCACCACTTCTTACTATAGGTGAACTCCTTTTTAATCATTTACCACCCAAAAAGGCTAGAGGGCCCTTTTTCATTGACTTGAAATATAACCAAAGCGTGAAGTTTCATGCTAACCATTATTTTCTCGCTGTTTCATTGGTCATGAAGCCATTTTTTTCGTCGCTATATATAATAATAACAAAAAATTTTTTTTAGTTATTTATTATATATTATTCTCCAACAGCCCCTTAGAAACACTGATTTTATGTTAAGTTGATGTTTCGAATTAACATAAGAAATTGGTATTATGTGAGTTCGTACAGAGGTATGATTAATGCATCATGCGCAATTTGCATAGCAACACCATTCGCGTACAGTTAGACGCAGTGACGCCTACATTGTCCTGCCCACGGGCTTCCCAAGCGCATTGTCACGCATCACTGTTTGTCCTCGGCCTCATATGATATTAAAAAGGAACTCATAGCTCAAAGGTTTTATTATTATTTACGTAAAATGTTTCATGATAAAGTACATGAACGTATTCGTATACATCATTGTTTATATTTATTACAACTCAAAGAAAACAAAATTCTATCTGCATACCCAAATATTAACTGGTAGAGAATGCCACTCGGCATTGAGTTCGCCCTTTTTTTTATTATATATAGTGTGTTTAAATAAATAAATAAATGATCCCCGACTGAACCAAAAGGAACATTGGTCGGAAACATGAAATGTGCGACCATATTCTGCTGGAAAAAGAAAAATCTCGAAAACACGTGTTATTCCAAACATAACGGATTCAAGCCCCAAAAATATATAAAATAATAATAATAAATAAATAAATATCCACTAACATTCACACAGCGCCATCTAGCCCCAAGTTAAGCGTGAAGCCTGTATTATGGGTACTAAACAACGGATAAACATACTTATATAATTATATTTTTTTTGTAAATACATACATATTATACATCGAAAACACCCAGACCATTACAAACAGACATGTTCATGCACACAAATGTGTGTACTGCCCGGGGATCGAACCCGGAACCCTTGGTGTTACAGTCGACCTCTCAACCGTAACACCAAATGGGTCGTCAAAATATATATGCCAAATATCAGCTAAATCGTTAGAACCATTTCCGATATCACAAAAACATGCATATAAATAAATATACAAGTATCGTTTGCTTAAAGGTATAAGATTATTCGTCTTTGTTGAAAATAAAACCGTCCAGCTCGTATAGAATTGTGTCGCCAATTTGAGTTACTCTATTATGTCACCACTAGGCGACTTACACAACTAATCCGCCACCAAATTGGATCTATAAAAACGTGACATAAAGCGGTAATTTGCTGGCATTTAGGGGCTACCGCCAGTATTCTATATGTATCGACGTGTCTGAAGTCTGACCTTTAATTGGGGCATCAGATAATCTGAAATGACAAAACAACTGCTCCTCTCCTTCTTCAACCTATCGCAGTCCACTGCTGGACTTCCCATTTTGCGCCAGATATGTGGGGACGGCGGATTACAATACATTTGTCACCACTCCTATTCCTCACGAGGGTCCCGAGGGTCTATTATTCATTTGTCGGCTCGTGCGACAAAGGGATAATAGATATACCGGATGGTCGGATAAACGTACATATAATTTCTAAAATTCGAAAAGCAACAGTCCACCGACGCTCCTTGAAACTTGTACTTACTATCATCATCATCAGCTCATTAAACGTCCCACCGAAGGCACGAGCCTACCCGTATAGGGTGATTAGGCCTAGTCTCCCACGCGGCCCATGCGGATTGGACGACTTCACACACAACCTTCGAATTCTTCGCAGGCGTGCATCGAAGGTTCCTCAAGATGTTTTCCTTCACCGTAAGAGCGTCGGATAACGTTCATATATTTTCGAAAACACATTGGTATGTGTCGGGATTTGAACCTCAACCCTCCCGGTAGGAAGGCAACAGTCCTCACCATTGAGCCACCGACGCTCTTACTTACTATAAAAATCTACAAATACTAGAAGCCTGCCCTCCCTGTCGTGAAAATACTGTAAGTTACTCGTAGCTTCTTAATGGTCGAGTTCAGTGTGTCAACCTTCTTCAACGTCTGAATCTCTCAGTCCCATATCGTTTACCAAGAAGTAAAATTAAGAAAATATTTTCAGCACCAGCTTTCAGAACTAATCTTGGTCTGCAGTCTTTTGAGTAGAATAAAAATGATTACAACTTGCTCTGTAGCAAAACACAGGACCTGGACATATTTCATGATTCATTTTTAAAATTTAAAGGGAAGATCATGCACTTCATGAAGTCAGAGGCTACATAATTGTTCATTCTGAATTGGTATTTCACTATAATAACTTGTAACTAGTTATAGAACAAAATAATAATAATATATTGATTAAGCTGAACTTACCTATAATAGATACATGTATCAGAATTTTGAAATGTAACACTGTAATATTATAATATGTGTATGCATGTATTGTTGGTGAGTAATATTTAATTATAAATATTATATTACCATGCTGCCTTTTTCTATTCACGAACTCGCATTTTTTATTTGTATTTTATTTCATATACAAAAACACTGATGATTCACTCTACTTTGATAAGATTGTCCTACAAAATATTTCCTTATTGATACCAATGTCTTACTTTGATCAGTGAGCTAAATTCCAGTCATAAACACCCAAAAGATATCGTTTATCTATGATATTAGGTAATTCTATGGAAAAATCATTGGTGATGTTGTGTATTTTTATTATAGCTTTGTTGTGATCAAAATAAATTCTTTGTATTTTCTATTTTAATCATGCTTTACTTGGTGGGCACGTTTGTGCCATTGTAGACTGATAGAAGTGGTACATTGTAGACGAAAGGACAAGAGCCACGCGTTAAAATAAAATAAATATTGTTATTTATATTTATTCAATTTGGATCCATAAAGAACACTTTTGACAGTCAATTGACAATATACCACCACTTCTAGGTTAGGTCAAGTAGAGCTTCGGCCGCAAACTGATCTGTGCATAATGTTTATAAAATTTATCGACCTTGTTGTACTTTTAAAGCCCTCTATCCCCATTGACCGTCGATTTGCGAATAATTACTTCTGGACCCTGGACCAGAAAAGCGGAGAACCGGGATGTCGGGCGCAAAATGATTCCATACCCAGCATTTGACTTATTGCAAAATGAAATTGTTATTCTTACATGACGTTGTTTATTTACAGGTATAATGACGTCACAAGCGTATGCTATTAAGTTGAATATCAACTATTGCTGTTGCATATAAATAAACTTATCTGTGCAAAAGCATGAAAACAAACGAACAATGGAGGCGGTGAAGCAAAGCGCAGGATGCTATCGACAATGGTCGCCCGATACGGAACTGGGCTGTTTCATTGTTAAAATTTATTTAACAAAATAATTGTAATTGTGCCTACGTGGACAGTATGTACGTTGCTTTTGTGTCAGATCAGGAGATCGTGGGATTGGAGTGGCAATGAACGATTAGACCCTGGAAGCCATTCAATAGTTATTAATGTCAACCGCCCTTAAGTACCCGGTACCAACAGGTTAACCTGTCCTTCAAATCACGAAGGGATTAGCTAGAGATATTGTCACCCATCCAATGAACGTCCAATGCGAAAGTTACTTAACTTGCGCGATCGTTAACCAATGCCCATGGCCTAGGATCGAGATCTCGAGTCAAAATATTATATCAATTTATATTATGATTACTATTACGTATTGCTAGAATACGAGAAATTGAGGTTTATACCAAAGGGCATTATCATTAAAAATAATGATACCGGTAAGCAAATTAGATTTCACTGCTCGCATGCTCGACATCGCATGCCGTGGTTTCCATACGTCTCATTACCTTGTTAATTAATAATTGTTATAACTGCCAGTTGCTTCATAAAATAAATCACGTAATGAATGTATGAAAGTTTTCATTTCATAGCTTGTTTCCGTCCAGCCTGGAATGCGATATCAATACGATTTACCAGATAGTGAGTGATATTGCCCCGCAAGGACATTCTTTACTTCGAAGGATCCACAAGTGCGTTGCCAACCGTAAAAAGGGGAGGGAAAAGAAACTACGGGGATATTTAAGATTTATACTTTCTTTATGACTTTTAACTCTACCTTATTTACAGAGGAGGAGGGGTATTCATTATAAGTGGTTTACTGAAATGTTTTTGGCTTCGGAGGCTTTGGAGTACGGAAGTCAAACAGTTTCCACTTTTTGGCACAAAAATCCAGGTAAATTTTGGTTTGTGACGTTTGACGGTTACCCCATTGTCTGTTAAGTGACTTTAATTTTTTAAACTAATACATAGTCAGTGTCAATGTTTCAGCTTCGTCTTTAACCTTTCCGAAATCGTTGATGTTATGCCCACCCCAACTGAATACAGTCGATATATACTCTTATTATAATTCTTACTATATATTACAAAATTTATTGTGTAGATAACTTTTGCATTACACATAGTAATAAACATACGAGTCCATTATTTATAGACCGCGCCACGTGTTACAATCTGGGGCAGCGAATGTCTGTGTACGAAATTACTGTACCAAGAAAAAATAGGTCGCATTGAACTTTGATTTTAGCACTGACGTATTTTATGTCTGTTCTCGGGTGGTAAACCGAAACGAAGTAAAAAATGTAAGGCGAGTTCGTTCTATATTTCTATAGTCGCCGATCCATTTGGTGTAATGGTAAAGACGTCGGCTAATACACCTAGGGTACCGGGTTCGATCCCCGGGCTTTAAGAGACGACGGTAAGCGCCCAGTTATGACAAGTGCAGCAATATAATAAAAGGGAAGAGGGTTCATATTAGATAACTTCTTAAATGTGTTACAAATCTTAGCTGGGCAACATAACCAATGAACTTACAAGGAAAGTAGAAAAACTATATGAAACATCGATAAACATACCAGAGATTGTCTAGTCTTTATGACAGTTACAAGTCCCTTGACTGAAATTCTAAAAAGACCGACTCAGACTTCTTTGACCGTAATCCCTTGTCATTTAATATCATCCAGGTACTGCACTAATGCTTTTAAAATATCTACATGAATGCAAATAAGACAAAATCACAAATGAGTTCGTTCCGCACGACATCTGGCTACATCGCAAAGTTCAGTGACCATAAATCTCGGAATGAATGTCATATTTTGAAACGAAAGCTCATTATTTACAAACAGGCATGACATCAGCGTACGAAAAAGTTAGGTACCTTATTAAATATAAAATCAAAACATAATGACTTCGCTAGAAGGTACCTAAGCATTTTTCTTACATCATCCCCATCACCAAATATTTCTCATCGTTAAGGCAACTTTAGTAAGTGGTCCATCTTCGCCTTTCGGGACTCAAATAAACCTCACCGTTGATATTCTGCAGAATATTATTTTCTGATTTCCCGGGACCTGTAGTCACCTCGGCTTGAAAGATCTTTTACCTTTTCTAAAACATCTGAAAGTTGGGCACATTACAGTAAGCTCTGAATTTTGGACAAATGTCGAATAACCGACGACTCCCAAAAGAGACTGGTCATCCATCGCGCACCGTAATACCGTGATATTAGAAACAATAAATTATCTAAAATACGCTATATCCATACTGTGCAGGATGTCCTATGCATTCCAGTTGGTCATATAGGCGGGTTGATTGACTGATTAAAGTTAAATGCATTGGATCACGTGAGCGTGTGATAGTGGCGTTGAATATCTTTATGTACTACGAGTTCTTTTGAAATCCATTGTATGCTACGATTATGAAATCCATAGCAACTGATCATTCGTATTGCACATAATCGTATACGAGTATAAACTAGGTATTTACTTTTTCAATTACTTGTTTACTTTTCTTTTTAAACATGTTTTAGTAGACATTTGGCGTCTGGCGATAGACTTTATGACGTCATTAAATTTGTAAATAAAGAACGGCATGACACCGACACTCGTGATTACGTATGATCGGAACAGATTACTTTGTGTCTTTAATAAACTGATTTTATATTCTCGAACTATACTTCGCATTGAGAATATAAGAATCAATTGTGTAAATTGGCTGAAATTATGTTTCGGTTTGTGTTTTGTCTATTCAGTTAATTGAAGATTAATTTATTTACAAATTGAAGGACTGATTCTGGATAAACCATAGGCAAAATGAATGAAGAGATGATCCGGAACCCGCTGTGCAGTGTCTGTGTACCAGAGCCTTGCATACCATGCACACTACGCGCACAGATGAGATGGGATGATAATTATTATACGAGTACTTATAAAATAACGCTTGATGAATTAGATTTTTTTACAGACATTCACGCAGCGCGATCTAGCCCCAAACTAAAAATTAGACTGTATGATGGATACTAAAAATGGATCGACATACATAAATTCTTTATTTTTGTAAACACATATTATACATAGAAAACAACCATAGTTGTGTTTGTATTTTTGTGCCATGAAGTTTGTTTTTAATAATATTGTTAAAGGTACTTTTCTTTGTCATGTTTTAGTAAACCACGGTCTTCGAGTCATCATCATCAGCTCATTAAACGTCCCCACCGAGGGGCACGAGCCTTCCCGTATAGGGTGATTAGGCCTTAGTCATCCACGCGGGCCCAGTGCGGATTGGACGACTTCACACACAACCTTCGAATCTCTTCGCAGGCGTGCATGAAGGTTTCCTCACGATGTTTTCCTCCACCGTAAGCTTCGGATAACGTACATATATTTTCGAAAATTCTAAAACACATTGGTACGTGTCGGGATTTGAACCTCAGCCCTCCTGGTAGGAAGGCGACAGTCCACACCACTGAGCCACCGACGCACTTTCACCGACGGTCTTCGAGTACCTATGATATACTATACTTCACGCTAATTTGATTTAGTATAAGTGCATCAAGTTAATGTAAGACTATTTCATTTCTATGCGCGCTACATTACATCGTGTGCCATATAATTTTATTCCAGATACAATTGCGCTGTTTTTACGCCAACTAGGCCAGTGGAAGTAACCCAAACAATTTTGACATAATAATGCACACAATCCCAGAAAACTGGACGTGCCAAGCGAAAAAGGTCGCTGGTCTGTTTTGTTTGTAAATTCTCAAGGACAATTGGTTCATTCAACCATAACGGCGCTTATTTACAATACCAGTTCATATTGTGATTGGGAGACCGAAGATCTTTATTCTTAACCCTGGGCTTTCGAAGTGTTTAGGCGTTTCATTATTATAAAATTTGATTTTGTTTGGATTTTTCTATTTTATACGTTTCTTATTTCTCTTTAACATTGCTTATCTAAGGAATTACTCTTTGATATGGTTTTATCGACGGTGGCTCAATGGTGTGGACTGTTGCCCCTTCTACCTGGCTGAGGTTCAAATCCCGCCACGTACGGTTTTCGAATTTTCGAAATTATATGTACATTATCCGACGCTCTTACGGTGAAAGAAAACATCGTGAGGAAACCTGCGCACGCCTGCGAAGAGATTCTTAAGGTTGTGCGTGAAGTTGGCCAATACGCACTGGGCCCGCGTGGACCACTAAGGCCTAAACACCCTTACAGGTAGGCTCGTGCCCCTTTGTAGGGCATGGTACATTAAATGAGCTGATGATGTTGGTTTTTATTTTTATCTGTAAGCATTTTAAATAAATAGTACAGGCTGTTTGATTGGAGTAACGGCATAACCTGTAAACCGGCACATTTGCCTACGGTATAAATTTTTTTTTATTAGCTGAATTTATTTTCTTTCTTTCTATAAATAAGTATAATTATATACGCATTATACAATTGTAGACTGATTAAGTGCCCACTTAGGTATGCCCACATATGCACAACGAACACACTATGTACCTACCTAGTATCCATAATAAAAGCCTGATGACAAGCTTAACGCATTCAAAATGTTAAATCCCAGGAATCCAGACATAATAGGAAATCTATTGTTTTTGACCACAAAGTAGTTATGGCGTTCAAATGGTTATCAGAAGCTTAATAAAATGAGGTTATTTGTAAAAATTTATAATTAATTCGTTAATGTTAACAATTAACATCACTCACCATCGTTGTGTTTTCCAGCAATCGGATCCGCTTCCATCACCATATCGGGCAACCCTGGGAAAAATTAACAGCTCATTAAAACCAAAACTGTTGAATAATATTTATTCTATTCAACCTATCTCAGTCCACTGCTGGACATAGGCCTCCCCCATTTTGCGCCAGATACCTCGGTCCTCCGCTTTTCTCATCCAGCCTCCACCAGCGACCTTTCGCAAGTCGTCGGTCCATCGGGCCGGAGGGCGTCCTACGGTACGCTTGCCGAGACGCGGTCTCCACTCGTCTGCTCCAACGGCCATCGGTTCTGCGACATCCGTGACCAGCCCACTGCCACTTCAACTTGCTGATCCGGCGGGCTATATCGGTAACTTTAGTTCTCTTACGGATAAAATAATTTCTGATCTAATCCCTAAGTGAGACCCCGAGCATAGCTCGCTCCATCGCGCGTTGAGTGACTTTGATATTAATATGGGCAGCGTTCGGGAAGTTAAGGGAGATCTTTTCGTCCAAAATACCTCAGTGTCTGAAGACGAAAGTCTTCGACCAGTGTGTGTTGTCGGTTATTACATACGGAAGTGAAACGTGGTCGCTTACTAAGGGCCTCTTAAATAGGCTTAAAGTTGCTCAACGTGCTATGGACAGGGCTATGTTAGGTGTTTCCCTACGCGATAAGATCCGGAACACGGATATCCGTAGGAGAACTAGAGTGACCGACATAGCCCACAGGATAAGCAAGTTGAAGTGGCAGTGGGCAGGGCACATAGTGCGTAGAACCGATGGCCGATAGGGTGGAAAGGTTCTCGAGTGGCGTCCGCGTAACGGAAAACGAAGCGTAGGCCGACCCCCAACCAGATGGTCTGATGATCTGGTTAAGGTGGCAGGTAGCAGATGGATGTCAACTGCAAGGGATCGGTCCGCGTGGAAATCATTAGGGGAGGCCTTCGTTCAGCAGTGGACTTTCTAGGTTGTAATGATGATGATGATGATGATTATATTGTTGACGACCAATTGGTGTAATGGTTGAGAACCCGGCTGATACACCAATGGTTCCGGGTTCCCCGCGGGCAGTAAAAAACATTTGTGTGCATGAACAAATCTGTTTGTATTGGTCTGGGTGTTTCTATGTATAATATGTATGTATTTACAACAACAAAGCATATAACCATACAAGTATGTTTATTCGTTGTTTAGTGTACTCATAGTACAAGCTCATTGCTAAAATCTGTGTGAAAATTGGTGGATATTTAATATATTTACTTATTGTTTTGACAGATAATGAACCTCCGCCATTGAGTTTAACGGAGCCTTTATGCCAACTGCGTAAAACACGTGATCTCGTTGCAAGCGTTTTCTTGGACTTTAAATCATTTGTTTACAACTACATGTTTGCCAGTTTTAAATTAAGGACAGAAATAAATGTGTGAGCAATAATGACACGTATTGCCACGTGCGCGACGTTGAAACTAGTTTGACAATTATCTTCGACATCGAACATTTCGATAGCACACGCGTTTGTGAGACGCGCGACTAATTATAATACCTAAATCAGTCCGTGACTAACGGAGCCAATCAGATATTTAATTATTTGTTTTTTTACTCGCCCGAGCGTTCGGTAGTTAATGAAATCGTTCGCCTTTTGTTTATTATGATTTTATGATCGAATGAGCAGAGATTGGCTTGGCGGGGTACTCGAACTGCGGTTTGTTTTGAAATGTTGCATTCTTGCTGTTTGTCATACTGGTAAATAAAGTACTAAATAATTTTTTTTAATTCCGTCAAAATTTACATTATATATAAGTACGTTTATGTTTCAGAATACAGAGTTTGGTCAGGTTTGTTCTGTATTATGAGGTTTGAATGAACCCTTATTTCTGTAAGTTAAAATAGGGAAATTGAAAATGTTAATCATTGCCTACAGCGTTAGACTTTTAACATTAGCTAAAACCAACGAAAATATTATATATTTAAAAAGCATAGGACTTTACTGACTATGATTTATATTTGTCCAACAAAACGCAATTTGTCAATTTTAAAAATATTTCCCGCGCGCGTTTCCGATATTGATTCTAAAAATCTATATCGCGAATGCTCTATTTTAAATATCCACAAACCTCGTAACGTAATGTATGAACACGTTTCTTCGTTTGTAGTCTCTTACAAGTCTAGAGGCTAGTTCGCACACCTATTTGACCAGTCGGCACGCGTTGTTTATCAACACATTCCGACAGATAAGGCCAGGCAGACTGCGTGTCTGAGTCATTCGCGCCTTTAATGGTAACGCCTTCGTACTTGAAGATATTCTATTAACTCGACCAAAAACAGTGAAGATGTGGGTTGGTTATCATGCGAATTTTACTAAGCGGGTGGAGATTACGCCTACTTCGTACAAACTTCTTATACGAGTATTGTTTTCTTCTTAAAGTAATCAATGAAGCATTAGATGCAACCGCCACCACATTCATTAGAAAATGTAAAAATACTTCAGTGCAGATGCTGTTGTACTGTAATCATTGAGGTACATATAAATCTATCACTGTAATACAGCGATGTCTGATTTGAGTAAGGGCTTAATTGAAAACCAGCACCTTTAATCAGCCAACGATATCTATAAACTAAACTTTTATTTTCTTAACCACATTGACATCCGTAAATATATTTACGTACCTATGGAATTATTAAAATGTGAGTATAGATACCACACGATCCTACCGTAAGGACTGTTCTAAATCATCTTTCTAATTTCTATTAGCCTACTGGATGGATATTTTTTCGGAAGGACTATACGCCGATGGCCGCGGATAGATTCATAGGTTAATTAGCGAGCGCAGGCACGCAGCTTAGTCCTATCGTTTAATTATGTAAGTACTTAGCCCCTTAATATACTAATTTCTCATGGTTAAGTAGGTAGGTAGGTTTTTTGACGACCTATTTGGTATCAGCGGATATTAATTTATTTATATTTTATGAGAAAAATATACATATTCTTCAAGCCTACATAAACTTAGTAAGAAAGAAAGAATGTTTAGTTATATGTTGGAATATAGGTAATAATTTCTTTAACGTTAACTTAAATCTACAGAAATAGTTTACTACTCAGCATAAGTCATGAAGACACCATGACGCTCTTCCGTGGCTTCAAAGAGACTTTACAATGTAGGTAGACTCGATACGTAGAATGTACGTAATGTGCTAATAAAAGCATTGTGAATATTAAATGTATGTCCAAGGGCAATCAGTTTGATCTTTGCTCCACATTCTGATCGTAAGACGCGGGATCACAGACGCAGTACATGGTGGAACACCAAGGACACCGGTGCGGCGTAATTACGGTGACGTATGCGGAACTGGTTTGGTTGACATTGGCCGGAGTACGTGGGATGTTTTGTTTGGTATTTGGCTTTTTGATTAAATACATGAGAAACTAAGTAGTGGAGTCATCTGATGCCAATCGCGTACTATAGCTATTACAATATCTAAGCGCCAGCCAGTTGATTGTTTGTATCATACATAAAATATCTTGGACAGAATATAATACCAAAAATCAAATATATTTTATTGTTATATTTTTTAAAGTACAGTGTAGTCCGTATATACAAGTACCACAATTCATATAAGATATTATATATACTAATTTGTGTGAAATAATAATAAATAACAATAAATATGCGAATTTTTGTATAAAGTCTAGTCGAGACTGCATAAGTGTAAGTCAAATTTAAATAATAATTACTCACTTAATATTACAATTTTACACTTTATCATCAATGATAGTCATAATGCGGACCAGTATTTCCACTACTTAAAGCATCTATATTTCGGAAGTCAGCTTTACCGCTGAATAATAAATACTCGCAAAAGGCCAAACCTAGTGTCCAGCTAGAAGGTCGCCACCACAGATTTCCCAATACAGGAGATGGGGCAAGCCGCGTTTTTAAGTTCGACAAATGTAAGCTCAACGAGCATACACTGGCTGCCAGTTTACGCTCTGTGAGACTAGTCAAGACGCACGAATATTAGAATAAATTACCGTTTTTTCCCAAAATACCATCCTGTGCAATTGTAACATGCCATCATCGCAATGAATCAGTAAATTCACCAAGAAATATAATAACTTTTCACAGGTAAGAACCGAAAAGAAATTGCGACACTGGGACTGCCTATAAACTTGGCGGCTTGTCCAGTCTAATTGTATATTCGGATGTCTGTGGTCGCCACCAACTAAATAATGAAAACCACGCCAACATGCGAAGTACATACGTTAATTTAACAATCATCAAACGTACTAGGCCTAATTCTATATAGAGGTTTATAATATCGTGATTGTGTAAATGGTACAATTTTGCACGCATTTGTTCGGTTTTATGGCAACTTTGATTGGCAACACTGCACCAAGGGTTCCGGATTGAATCGAATCCCCGAATCCAAACATTTTTGTGCATTAACATGTCTGTTTGTAATGATCTGGGTGTCTTCTATGTATAATTTGTATGTATGTACAAAAAACAACGGTTTAACCGTTGTTTCGTATCCATATTACAGGCTTCAAAGTTAATCGTAAACAGCTCTCTTTTTAACAACTGCATGTATTTTATGAAATTAAGCAATTATTCAGATTTCACTTTAATATACGTAGTAACTGTGTAGTATTTTGATGAAATGTGTTATTTCGCATTGTAAATTTTAGTGAAGGGTTATCAACTCGTCTAGTCCCGCAAACGATTTTGTATATGTGGCTGTCCTCTAAAATAATATATAAGTGTTACCGTTAATAACTATTAATTAAATAATTACAAAAGGAGAGCCAAAGACTAATATGTAGTCAGATAGTTAGGCCTGAAAGTGGCGCCCTCTCGTCGCAACCTTGGAAGGTGGACTTGCAGGAAAACGTTGCACCGAGCACGTCCCCGGCCATTGTCTCTCAAACCGGCTTCCTGCGACATTGTTTACGTTTAAGAACGTTAACACTTGGATTAGATCCAGTTTATACAGGGTGAAATCGAGAAAATTGGCAATTTTTTAAAATAGAACCTACTCATGATTTGTACGTCCTTGAAATATGAGGCAAATCTATTGATACAAAAATTAAATATTTTTAAACCATAAAATCATGTTAAACACTTTGCGATTGATCAATAATACATATTATAATAAAATAAAAATTGAATCAAAATAATTAGAATTTTCAGTTAAATATGAGGCGAATTCACGGCGCGCGGTGTGGTGCAGGGCAGTCCAGGCGCGATGAGGCGAATAAAGTAGTAGTACGAGCTATATATTTTGCAAAACTAATATGATAAATTTAAATGGTATTGGGTTCTCATAAAAGCATACCATAATATGAGTGCTACAATAGGTGGAATGGACGCCAATGATTCAGAATTCACCCTGTATAATAATTATTCGTAAGCAAAGTTACAGTCACATGTTAACCTTTTAATGACCCATATGTTGTAATGATCGAGGCGCCGTCAATACACCAAGTTGTTCCAGGTTTGAAATCGGGGCAGTAATTACAAGAAATATGTGCATGAAAATGTTTTGTTTGTATTGGACAGGGTGTTTCTATGTATTATGTGTATGTGTGTACAAAAAGAAGCTGTACAGTATTGGACAGTGTGTTTCTTTGTATTTTGTACAAAAGTATGTTTATTAAATCCGTTTTTAAATAATGTTGGAATTCAGTTGTAATTGTTGCAGTATAAGCTCAAGCTACTGAGCTAGATGGCGCTTTGTAAATGTCGGTTGATATAAAATGTATTTATTTATTAAGAAAGGACACGCAGGCGGTGTGCACGTGGGTTTCCAATCTGCATATATGAATAACTGTGCGTGTGAGGGATTCTAACTCGAGACTTATCCGAACTGTGTGTGCTACCTAGCAGCACAAGTAAATATCGTATAGGATTTTACATATTGAGTAGAAAAAAAAATGGTTAAAAGATAGGCCTAACCAAGTAGACATTCTGCATTTCTAGACACACGTCGAGAAAGACTATGCTACAAGTCTTATTAAGTAGTGGGATGGGACCAAGGGGGTTTGTCTGGGTAGGCTTTTCCCTGCTGGTGTCGAGAGCCCACATAATGTCGTATGCAGATCTTTGCATTTTATTAGCCCTTAAAGAACGTATTAACACTTCGACTTTGACAGCCTTTGTAGTGTAATGATCAGGACGTCAGCTATATATACACCAAGGGTTTCAGAGTCGATCTCTGGGCAGAACAAACATTTGTGTGCATAAACATGTTCCTTTGTGTTGCTCTAGGTGTTTTCTATGTATAATCTGTATGTATTTACAAAAAAAAAGGTATCTAAGTATGTTTATCCGTTGTTAAGTACCCATTATACAGGCTTCACGCTTAAATTGGGGCTAGATGGCGCTGTGTGAATGTCAGTGGATATTTGTATATTTCATGTAAATATTCATTTTTAAGATTAAATATAGTCAAAATAAGCAAAACCCGTTTACATTACAGACAATGAAATGTATTTCCGAGTCAAACAATGCACGTCGCAAAGGTATTTTTAAATACATTCTTATACAAGTCAAGGAACTTGCCCTAGGTTTGTTATATTGTTTCAAGCACACCTTGACCGGTAAGTGGATGGATTGACAACAGTGTAGTATAACTGGCACCGTCATAGTTCGGTAGATATCTTATTGGCACAATAAGTGCAATTACCTATTAGGGTTGTTTTGTTCCGCCGATTCATGCAAAAATACCGTTCCGCGCATTAAAAAAACATGAAATATCAACTTTTTTTTTTCTAAATAATCATAATTGAAATATTACTAAACACGTGAAACAAAAGGCACTTTTCTAGCTTATTTAGTTTTAGAGATATATTATATTACAAATTTACATTTCCCTACAAGATAGTAATGAAATGAGAATAAATTGTAATGAAATACGATGCTACGGAAATAAAACATTGTTTAATACTCGTATTTTAACATAATAAATAGTGTCGGTGGATCATTGGTGTGGATTTTGTCTTCCGACCTGGGTGGTGCAAGTTCCAACAAATCCCACCACGTCCCAATGTATTTCCGTATTTTCGAAAATACATATACCTAATATGTACGTTTATCCGGTGCTCTTACGGCGAAGGAAAACATCGTGAGGAAACCTGTGCACGCCTGCGAAGAGTTCAAAGGTTGTGCGTACTGGGCCCGCTTGGACCACTAAGGCCGATACACCCTATACGGATAGGCTCGTGCCCTCTGTGGTAATATATAATAAGCTGATGATTATTACCGTCAGTTGAGAAGGTTTGACTTTTATACAATATACAAAAACTATAAAGACAAATCTGTTACGTAGTTGCTAAATGAGTGCACAATGGGCCAACTGTTTATGCTGTACGTGACAGCCGAGGAGAAAGCGTTGCGTTTTGTCACAGTGACCTAAGGATGTCACAATTATTTTAATATAGTGAATATAACCACTATTTATTTTTATATACTTAGATCAACAATAAACTAACTCCATGCACAATCACGAAGAAACGTCAACCAAAAAATGTCCGAGCCCCATGACATACGTAGTGTAATAACTCTACCACGTTTTACGTTGCCGTGCGTGAAGCCGGCCAATCCGTACTGAGCCCGCGTTGACAACTAACGACTAAACCCCTATACGGCCCTATGACCCTATACGGGTAGGTTCGTGTTCGTCGGTGGGGACGTATGATGAGCTGATGACGATGATGTCTCAATATTGTATCGATACTTTTGTATCAATAGTTTTTACAGTTACGGGTCTGTATAATCGATACTATGATTGCTTTTGCCCAACTATCGATAGACTAACAGTAACTATCAAGCGGCAACACTACGAGTAAGGAAACAAAGTAAGAAAAGTAGGCAAGTGTGTACTAATAATAAAATAAAAATACACATATATGAAATATATATAATATGATTATGGATAAATACATAACTTATAAAAAAATATATATAACTAAAATAAAAATATAAACTTCTGAGAATTAGTTATGGTAGTATCTGTTAATATATATACACATATATATATAATATATATATATATATATATATATATATATTATATATATTATATATATAATATATATATATATATATATATGTGTGTGTATATACATATAACTATTTATATTTTATATTACTATTTATTTATTACATAGAGCGTCGGTGGCTCAGTGTGTGGACTGTCGCCTTCCTACCGGAGGGCTGAGGTTCAAATCCCGACACGTACCAATGTATTTTCGAATTTTCGAAAATATTGTACGTTATCTGACGCTCTTACGTGAGGAAAACATCGTGAGGAACCTTCATGCACGCCTGAAGAAGATTCGAAGGTTGTGTGTGAAGTCGTCCAATCCGCACTGGGCCGCGTGGACGACTAAGGCTAATCACCCTATACGGGGCACTCGTGCCTCGGTGGGGACGTTTAATGAGCTGATGATGATGATTTATTTATTACTATTTATAGTTTGCTGTCTAGATTTACTAAAAATGTATTTTTGTATCTATGTCTGTATGACAGTAATCTGTCTGTGTACCAAGTTTAAATAAATATAAAAAACAGGATCCCAAGACACAAACACTTAAAAAAAATGTCTTTACTCACAACCCTGATTAAAACCTGCGTTTTAACTGGCTGTAAGCATGGAGTATCGATTAAGGAAAGAAAAAAAATACGTCGCATGAATCTAACAAGTAACAATACAAGTGCACGGTTACTTTCTTTTAAAACATAAACACGGCATTTGTGAACAATCTCATATACCTTTTAACTTTGCTCTTAGTAAAATATCAAAGTAAAAAGTATAAATAAAAGCTATACAATGTTTTTGCTTTGATATTAAGCATTTGGGGTTTCTGTGAAAAATAAGGTCGGTTTTCCCATTACGTGTCATGTGTGTGTGTGTGGCAGTGGATATTTATTTATTAATAGTACACAACAGTCACCAGTGTTGCCACCTTAGCCCTTTTGTAGCTAGAACTAGCACTTTTTAGTATAGGTGAACTCTTTTTTAAGGATTTAGCCTGATAAGAGGAATCTAGCTCTTTTTCACTGTCTTGAAAATCTTAGCAAACATGAAGTTTTCGACATGCTAACAAGTACTTTATTTCTATTTCATCGGTCATGATGAGCTATTGTTTAGACAATCTAAAAAAAATGGCTTCACGACATGATTATTTCAGCATTTTTAGGACAAAAATCTTTTGACGCTCAATCTACCCCTTTTTGACGTCCTAAAAAGCTCTTTTTCTAAAACTCAGGTGGCAACACTGACAGTCACATGACTTATTAGTTTACTGATAATATCAGTAATATAAATTGCCTACAGTTAGTATTTTTGCACTTACAAAATTATACTTTTTGGGTTTTTTGGTTTACAGCAAGTTGATGTTCAGTATTTTGAATCGTTCATCCCAAAAGAGTTTGAGCAAGGGCCGCTCAGAGCCTAAAATGTAAGCAACAAAAAGTACTTTACTTTTTGTAATGCATAGTTTAGAGTTCTAGTCTTTTTAATATTGTGTATATTATTGCCATTACTAACACGAAATTGTGTGGCAATTTAATTTTATCCATATTTTGATAAAATTAAATCTTTGTTTCATTGGATTAATAAATTTTATAACCATGTACTAAATATTCAATCGTAAAAAATAGTTTAAAGTGCAAGTATGTGTTTCTCCTGGTGACCTCATATACTAAAAACTCATAACTGATAACAAGCCAAATAATCAAAGATAACATAAATATTGCAAACAATGAAAACATGTTACTTTCATTTATATACTTCTCATAACATTTATTCATCATTCATCATCACCTCATTAAACGTCCCCACCGAGGGGCACGAGCCTACCCGTATAGGGTGATAAGGCCTTAATCGTCCACGCGGGCCCAGTGCGGATTGGACGACTTCACACACAACCTTCGAATCTCTTCGCAGGCGTCCATGAAGGTTTCCTCACGATGTTTTCCTTAACCGAAGGAGCGTCGAATAATGTACATATATTTTTCGAAAACACATTGGTACGTGTCGGGATTTCAACCACAGCCCTCCCGGTAGGAAGGCGACAGTCCACACCATTGAGCCACCGACGCTCATAACATTTGCCGGCTTAAAAATAATTTAATATATTTTAAAAGTATTAATATAGCAATACAATGACTTGATAATGAAAGTAATCTAATACTTTAAGTTAGGGTAAAGTTTGAAGTGTAAATAACAATAGTTAATAATAATTGATTTAATCTAAAAATTTAAAAATGCATTGTTAAAGAATGTATTATAAGGACATTTTTTTTTCCAATAGACTTATTTATCTCTGTTGTCTGTAAGTGGCCTTATTTTGCTAATTATTCTGATATTCTTTTGCTCAGCCATATGTGGCTATCACAGCTTCATCATGCAATTGGAGAGTGCAGGTGGCTCTAAGTTAAAATTCTCTGATGCTCATGACAAGTATTGGTTGTAAAGGGTGCTAAACAAAATATTAAACTAATCTAACTTTTCGATAATCATTTTTGACAATGTAAATTAATATGCAACACTAATAATAACTTATGGTTATAATAATAATATTTCTACAAACTAAAGTTGCAAATGAAAAGATTATCTGCATAGTTACATGTGTATACATTGAACATTGTTAAACCTGTAACCACATAGTGTGAATAACAAGTGTCATATTACTATGACACACAGCTGTTAAAAGATACCACAGTGAACTGATAACTTCTTTTTTGTATCATTATCATGTTTTAGAAAAGTTATTTTTAGTACAAATAAAGAGAGGAATGCAAAGTTAACTTGCCTGAAAATTCAAATATGTATATCAATTAACTCAAGTTGCTTCTGTAGCAATGCAGATTGGTGGGTTATAATTGATTGTATTTGAAACTGAGATTTATCCCTAATACAAAGATTAAATACATAAAATCCATTACTACATGAATCAAACAAATTTTACAATATAAATTAAAACACAATTATTATTCGACTATGAAATAAAAATATGTGTATTTATGTTTTGGTTAGTTCCTGAATATATAAGGTACTATGCCAATTTAGGCGATAACTACGCTTTACCTGTTCAAGGTTACGTGTTACGTTAAAAAAATGAAATAAAAATTATCATTAAATATAAATTACACAGAAGTGCTCAAGGAATGCAATCTATGAACAAAAATAACTTCATGGTAAAATTAACTAACGTCGCATCTACTTACGAAATAAAATACGACAGGTGTTTGCAACCTGGATAAATATTTACCTTTTCGGGGAATATAAATGATCTCCTTCTGCGCTGCTAACCCATAAAACACTTTTGTGATTATCAAAACTCAGTAAATGATTTTTAAAAACACAAAACACTTGAATATTTACAATTCAACAATATTTACAAATATCCACTTTGTAATGTATGAAGTAGAGGTGAGAAGCCATAGACTAAAACTCAATCAAATCAAACGCAATGACAAACTGACAGCTGCTTTAGTGATGTACGGCAACACTATATCATATGTATTTCAATTAGAGTCAATTGAACTTTTAATATCAACCATTTTCAATTTCTTAATATCAGTACATATAAGATATGTATAAAGAAATCCCACCAAAACCATTCTGTAAAAATCTAGCCAAGTCTTGATGGGGCTACTTCTGCTTGATTATCTCTAAAAAGTAATGAAATCAAGACAAAGACGTGCCAAGTCTAAGGTTCCTTACTGCGATTACTTTATTATTATGGTTGATGTTGTATGACTTGGCCGTGTAAGAGTATACAAGGATACAAAACCAGGTGCTTCATGACACCATTGCACTATTCTGTCGCCAGAACCGCTACCTATTGACGATACAAATTTGCCACTTGGAAGGCGTGTTTCAATAACCCGTCGATTGTAGGCTTGATAAAGTACAGCAATAAAACCCCGCCAGCTGTTATGAGGCCCTGACTTTTCGTAGTCACTGTGTTGGGAAACCTGACCCTACAGTGAAAGTCATAGGCCAATAATGAAAATATGGTATTTTTGACAGTAGTGAAATGATCTTATCTGTAAAAATACATTAATTTTATACAATTGATAAATCTCACTACTTCAATTGAATTTAAGAAATCCCTAATCGTAAACACTATGGTATTAATGTTGCAAATGTTTGGAGATACCTAATTTTGATGGAAGTTTTTTCTTTACAAGACCCAGGGGAATGTGCAAAATAAAATAAATGAATAATTATTTTTCAAATTGATACAACGTATTAGTTTCAAATATTTATTATTATACTGGAGTTGTAATTTTGAAATGAATTCTACCTCAATATTTTGGTATTTACTCGTTTTACACTAAAGAAATAATTATTAATCACATGCGTTATTTGAAATTCAATTCGTACCGATAAGTTTGAATAATTTTGTATGAAATGTATTTCTTATTAGGACGTATGGGAATTTGAATTGTTTATCATGGCAGCACCACCGTTGACTTCCGGATTATTGTCGGGCGGGCCGATATGTCTTGTGCGGGTCCAATCAAATCATTGAGCTCGGAAAGCTACGTGGGCGCTAACCAAACATTGTATTCGTTTTGTTTATTGCGCGAATAATTCATAAAATCGGATTAGTAAATTAATGACTGTAAATCAATGGCCTGTAATACTTTGAAATTTATAAAACAGGGGTGGTGAGAAATCTCTGTGTATTTTATTGACTTTTATTCATTGACAGTGCGTAATTTTATTTTGTGGTGAAAATGACCGCTTCTACGATGATTGAACTCGAATCCTGGATTATCTACCAGTGTGTCCTGAATGAATGCCATGTATCAAGCAGCTGTAAGTATTTATTTAAATTGAAAGTATAATTTTAAAGACACTGTTTATGACGAATAGGTACTGACCGCCTATCTATTTATAAAATTTAATGTTAAATAAAGTAGTCACTGAGATAATATTTGATAATGATATTATATTAATTCTAACTTTGACTTAAATTATAGTATATTATTTACAGAACAATACGCTAATCACTATTTTTAAATTTTATAATCATGGAATGTACTTAAACACTTCGCGATTCGTGATAATAAGTAGTTTGAATGTGCAAGACATTCATTAGTAGTTAAATAAAATTAGAGATGGCCTGAGCCCTGTGTACAACCCTCCTTGGGCTTGTAAAGCGATTGTATCACATTAAAAAAAAAGCGTGACTATCGCTGCTTGACTATTTCAGCATAACGTGGTCCAAATATTAAGCACGGACAAACATTTTGAGAAGAAAATAACGCCACAACACGGTCCTATTTTAAGGGCTGTTAGTCACTACAACTATACTATAAACATATTGGAAAGAAAACTAAATAGCATATCGCCCAAATATTACCAATCGTCCCACAGCATAGCACTGACATGGAAGCATAGCCATGGAGTCTTGGCCCATTCCGCCCCCGCTGGTCGCGCGTCCCTATAGGTCCGACCCTGTCCGACCAGTCCCTATTCGCGTTACCGGTACGTACCCGGTCGCTTTTCTCCCCAAACAGATGCTAGGTTACCTAGCTCCCGAACGCCCTACGCCGAGATTCCCGTCCCACTCTGGGACACCCTTAGGCTTGTTGCATTTGTTTTTGGGCCGAGATATGTCCAACACCTGCGGCCAACAGCGATAAGTCATTCTGAAAAAGGCGGGCTCTATGTAGATTGTACCTACAACATTCAGTGCTGGTCTAAGTGTAAGCGGGTCACCAGAGAACTTATAGTAATAATTCAAATTGGTACTACTTCATCTACTAGTCTGGTATTAGTGGTATTACTAATTATTTACACCCAGTACAAATCAGGACATTGTTACTACAAGACGTAAAACTTAAGTATTGATATTGCAATTTATGAGTATTTATGTTTGTTACGCTTACGCGAAAACTACTCAATGGATTTTGATGAAACTTTAAATAATATAGCTTAGCTGCAGAATAAAATGTACACGGTACCTGTTATCTCCGAATTCCCACGGGAATACACTCCGCGGGTGAAACCGCGGGGTGCTAGTAGTTCAGCGGCTTGAAGGCAGTCCCGGAGAAAAATACACAATCTATTGTTATGGATTATATATATTGTTAGGGACAGTTATCCCCAGCGAGATTTGACCATATATAAAAATATTAAAAAATGTATACTTATTTTCATACTGATTACTGATTTAGGTATGAGGTTGAAACTGACGGAAAAATTGTAGCAGGAAAACGCGATAGCATGTCGAGCGTCGCCGGTGGCTCAATGTTGTGGATTGTTGCCTTCCAGATCGGAAGATCTGGAGGGTGCAGGTTCAAGTCCCGTCACGTACAAATGTCGTTTCGAATTTCCGAAATCATAACGTTTCTCCGACGCGTACGGTGAAGGAAAACATCGTGAGGAAACCTGCGCACGCCTGCAAACAAATTTAAAGGTTGTGCGTGTGAAGTTAACCAATTCTTTTGCCCCATGCGCGATGCACTAACATAATATTATAATAATTAAATTACAAAATAATCTTAAACTAAAAGAGTACGGACCATGAGTCTGTAGATGTAATATTATTAATAAAAAAAAACTTGAAATATAAATTCGTGTCCAATAAAAAAAACAGATTAAGAATCTTTTCTTCTTGTAATAGAACATTTTTTGGAAAAAAATAGCAGCTGAGCCGTTAGCTGGTTTGTTTATTGCTTAAAATTTGAAATATGCACCCACCTCGTCCATTCCGTACGGTACCTTGGTTACTAGGACCGCATTAAAGCTAAACGATCAGATAAGTAGTAAACTGCATTTGATGCGAGCGTCTGCTTATGATACAAGGATTATCAACGCATATTCAATTATAGTTAATTGAGCTCAGTGCGCACACGCTGCTGTTGTTTGGCCCAAATGGTGCTTGAATGCGGCTCTGCGGTGTCTTATCGAATTCCGTAATTACCCTTCTTCGTATTTGTAAGCGGCAGCTTTTAAATGTATTTTTGCTGATCGAAACAATGCATCTGTTTGATGTTAACCTCTGTTATTGGGCCGTCAGGTTAATGATATCTTGGACATTGATAGTTTGTAAACAATTTAATCTCCGCTGACGGATATATCCATAGATACCCCATTTGTATTAGGATGTCTTTGGAATATATTCAACAAAATCAAAAGATTTCTATAATCTGAAATCATCGCAATTTAAAGGTTATAATTTGTTAGTGGATAGTTACTTTCTTTCTGTTCTCGTCGATCAGCTTTTTGATTTAGCTAAATCGAAAGCATAAATGATTTTATGACTTTGTGTTGAATGGAGCATGAGAAAAATATCATAATAATAATATTATCTAAAAACACTCAACCACACATGAAACCTAATCATGGATTTCTTTTACATAAGTCATTAGATTTACCTTTTTTAATGAAGTGTTTTTTTATTTTAGCCTGGAAAATGTGCACTGACAACTCTATTTAAAAGTTCACTGAAAGCATAACGATAAA
>PQWD01014844.1:0-21820 GCA_019425675.1 Leucinodes orbonalis
AGTTTTCTAATAATCGACAAACACTGAACAAAAGGCCCAAATCTGTAGTGACGGATAATATTGATCAACTCCACGAAAATGTAACCTCTTGCCAATAACATTACATCACTTTACGTCGAAACCGAATAAATTATCCTTTCTCTCCTTATGTCTCTCATATTGTATGCATTATTTCATTCAACCACTCATTTGCAGTTACATTATCTATAACAGGACCCTATTCTCATTTAATTATGTACTTAAAGTTCACGTGAATACGGTTGAAAATGCCGCCGTGACATTTCAATCTTGTTTGTGACTATGAATTGGTTATTATAGTCGAAGTTGAAATAATGTCGCTTATTAGAAATAATATGCAGTATTCAGGCAAATAACATTGGACAGACTATAGTAAACTTAGGTCTAATAGCTTAGGTCAAGTTTTCCAAACCCCGTAATCTAGTAGCTGTGGAAATTGCATTTGTAAATTGCTGCAAAGAAGTGGAGCGTGCTGTTACCTTGGGATGTGTTAGAAAATTCAATTGAAGCTTCGTGTATTCTACGATACATGCAAATGAAGTTATTGCTAGTAATATCTAAATATATATAAACAAGGTGATTGACTGACAAGTAATCTATCAATGCACAGCCTAAACCACTGGACGGATGAGGCTGAAATTGGGCATGCATATAGATGTTATAACGCAGGCATCTGCTAAGAAAGGATTTTGATTTTTCTACCACAAAGGGGAATGAAAGTTTGTATGAAACTTTGTCCATTTTTAACTGATCAAACTGAGACATTGTTTGCATAAAACTACTATGACGTAAGCAAGCAAAAGCTAGTATTGAATAAATCTGATAAGTTAGTCTTATAATAAGTATCTGTATCACTTTACATAACCTTTTACATAATATACTATGCTTGACGTCCGTCATTAATATCATTATAACTGGGAAATTTAATAACAACTGATAGCCATTGGAACAGGCGAGGCCTGGGGCTCTTTATTCCAGCCTACGTAAATCTTGAAAAGTGTAAATATAAATATTACAATACGAAAGAGTTATTTTACTCGTACTTTAGTAATTAGTAATTTTATATTATTATTAGTATTTTTAATTCTTATATACAAATATAATTATGAAAATATAAATAAATTTTGAAGTGTATCTATCAAGTATAACATATTTTATTTAAAATTACATGGTATTGCATTATTTGAATAGTGAATTACCAGTCAATTCAAATATTAATGTAATGCTTATCTATTAATTAAAATAAAAACTAGCTACTTCACAAACATCTCCCATATATTTAAACTAGCTTTAAAATGGAAAATTTTATATTTATAATTGTCGCTATTTTTCGAATGATGAATAAAATAATACTTCTGGCACGTGTTATAAACTATGTTAATTTTTCTTAATGGTGTGTGCATAGATAGCATTGCATGCCATATTAAATAAGACTTATCTTGAAAATCATCAACTTTAAGTCTATGGAAAGGATATTAGTTAAATTTGTTAATCATTATTTGCTCTTAAGTCATTATGTATTGGTCATTATTAAACACGAATTGGCGTTTGGAACATGAAATTATTTTTATTGATTTTATATGCATATTTATTTAATCAAAGTTTAAACCATTGCTATCTATAAACTTTTTCCACATTACGGATAAATCATTTATCGTTTTACTAAAAAATCCATTCGGATGGGAATCCATGTAATGTTTGAAGAGTCTTTGTACTGCCAGTTCGGAGTAAAATTCGTTCCCTTGCAAAAATTATCCAATTTCGATGCTATATTAGAGATCGGCGGAGAATGAAAGAAAGAAAGAAAAGAAAAAAATCTTTATTCAAATAAATCTGTTACAGATACTTTTGAATCGTCAATTGTTATTATCATATTTTTTGTGACTCTACCGGTTCGGAATAAGTAGGATCTTCGAGAAGAGCCGGCAAGAAACTCGAGTTACTCTTTTAATCTTTTTATATCAGTGGTTACAGTTTTGTCATTTACCTACAATAGCTTTACAATAATTTATTACAAAGATTTTGTAACTGGAACACTAAGTGCAAGACCACACATCTTTATCCGATAAATATTCTTCTATTGTATAGTAACCTTTTTCATGAGGGTTTTTTTAATCTTTAATTTAAACTGGTGAAAAGGCAATTCGGCAAGATTTTGTGGTATTTTATTAAAGATGTTATGCCTCTTCCAACAAATGATTTTCCTACTTTACTTAGTCTAAGATTTGGGACAGCAAGTTTGTTTTTGCTCCTAGTATTAAAGTTATGTACGCACAATTTTTTTCAAACAAATGAAGATTTTTGTGGACATAAACTAGATTATGGTAAATGTATTGGACGCTACTGTTAAAATATCGATTTTTTTAAATACTTCCCGAAGTGAATCACGTGGTCTAAGGTTATAAATGGCTCGGATGGCTCTTTTTTGAAGTACAAATATAGTGTTAATATCAGCAGCTGAGCCCCACAACAGAAGACCATATGACATTATACTATGAAAATAACTAAAATAAACCAATCTTGCTGTATCAATATCGGTTAAGAGCCTTATTTTCCTAACTGCATACGCTGCTGAGCTAAGTCTACCTGCCAAAGCTTCAATATGAGGTCCCCACTGGAGTTTTGAATCTATAGTAATTCCTAGAAATACTGTACTATCAACAATTTTTAAGCATTCGTCATTCAAATTAATACTGGTGATGACCTGCCTCACATTAGGTAATGAGAATTTTATACAATTAGTTTTTTTAGTGTTAAGCAATAAATTAAGAATATATCATAAATATAAAAAAAATAAGAAATATCATACATATATAAATATCTTAAGATAAATCAGCAAAATATGCATTTTTTTTAGAAAAAGATAACATGTACTCCTACATGTCCGACCTACCTGATCCGACAACATCCGGCCTCAGACAAAGTCTGGTGTACATACAAAAAAAAAACGGTTTATTTGACAGTCGTGTGAACGTGACTAGACGCATCGACGTTGTATTTATTTTCACTTTTACTTTCTTCTTACCGACTGCAAGAGTTCAATAAAACGTATTTATTTCAAAAAATATTTCTGCCATAGCCGAACATTTTTGAAAGTTTTCAGACATGGGCTAATTTGGTCTATGAACTATATTTCATCAAATTAACTTAATTCAAGTCTGTTAAATATTTAATGCATTAAAAATGAGCTCGTTCCTAATAATATGAGGCTCAAAACCAAAAAGGCAAAAGGCCCCTTATAAAGAAATGGGGTTTATTTTTAAAAATATTCCCCAAAGACAAAGGATCATAAATTCAATGAACAATGTATTTAAAAAAATATTTTGGAATCATTGGTGTAATGGCATACAGTAGCAAATATATTATAAGATGATCCGTCTAGCTATTAATTGCATAAAAACTGCATAAATTCAAGCATATTTTTGCGAGACCTTGGTCTGGCTTGTCTGCCTTGTGTTGTAACCAAATATCAAATAATAAAACAATATATTTGCAAATTATTAGTTATTATACTTGAACTATAATTTTATTTCAATTTTGTTTTTTATAGATATTTAAGAGACAAATCTATTTGAGCGTCAACCTTGTAGTTTTTTATAAAATATATAAATTCAACGATTATTTATAAAATTTAGGCATTTAAAAAAAGTAATCAGCCGAATCCGATTTCTGGTAGCTACTCTATCCGCTAAACAAAACTTTAATTTACTCACTAATGCAGTGAAAAAAGTTACGAAAAAGGTTATTCAAATTCGAGATTGTGGATATTATATTTCAAAATATTCTAAATATTTCAAAAACTCAATACAAAAATATTTCATTCTATACATGATAATAATCAAACAAATATACACAGAACTAGGAATTTATATTTATACTTAATTATTTGTTAATAAATATTTACAATGAGTAAAATCCACGTTCCATCAAGTGTGTAGTCTATTTGAACCTTGTTTGGTTATCCATTTAATCACTGCTATCCAACCTATCCTATGGAATATTCGTCATCTTAACTTTGATTCTGACATTATCAACACCAAGAGATCTCAAACTGTATGTGACATTCATTCTTCCATTTTATATCTTCGATCATCGTTTGTTTCAAATAAAAGTTAATCATATTACAAATAATAAATCGCTCAGTAAAAAAGTTAAAACGTCGAACAGAATGGTCGAAACCAATTTGTTATATCAACGGAAGAAACAATCGCTTTTGGATTCATCATTATAGTAACAACCCACTTATTGGGCACACAAAATTATATTGATTTGTCAAAATTATTGCCTGTTCTAGAAAGTGTAATATAAAATTATATACTTCATCCGTCAAAAATTTCAAAAAAAAAACTTAACAATCATTCTATTCATACAGCCACGCGATATACTTAAAGCTTACAGTAGATGGATGGCAAAGAATTGCTGCGTTTTGTTCCAGATAGAAATGCCTGATACAATTTTTTGACGAACATGTGGTGTAATGGTTCAGAAGTCGAATACTAGACACAGGGTATCGCGTTCGGTCTCCAGTCAGTACAAACATTTGTATGCATGAACATTAATTTTTGTACATATGTATGCATGAACAATAAATTTTGGGTTACGCGTACTGACCGGAGATCAGTAGAAACGTTTGTGTGATTAAAAAATATTTTTTGTATAGGTCTGATTTTTTATATGTACAATATGTATTCATTAAAAAAGTACATAAATATGTAATATATAACATACTTATGTACTTTTTTATTATTAGTTAAAAAATGTATATAAGTATGTTACATAATTATGTAACATCATCATCATCGTCAGCTCATTAAACGTCCCCACCGAGGGGCACGAGCCTACCCGTATAGGGTGATTAGGCCTTAGTCGTCCACGCGGGCCCAGTGCGGATTGGACGACTATTATGTAACACACTTATGTACTTTTAAAAATTAATTATCAGGTACGAAGTTTAACTATCTGGTACATACATCGGAAACCAATTCAATAAGACATCAACGCACCACCACCCCCCATCAACCATCGACCCTTGCGCTTCGCCTGGCTCGTCCACTGTCCTCAATATAAGAATTAAAGTTATAGTAGAATTCGGTACATGACTATTTTATGCTATAGGTATTGGAAACAACACTATGGACGCATCGCTATATTGCATCATCATCAGCTCATTAAACATCCCCACCGAGGGGCACGAGCCTACCCGTATAGGGTGTTTAGGTCTTGGTCGGCCATGCGGGCCCAGTGCGGGATGGCCGACTTCACGCGCAACCTTTGAATTTCTTCGCAGGCGTGCGCAGGTTTCCTCACGATGTTTTTCCTCACCGTAAGAGCGTCGGATTAACGTACATAACTTCGAAAACACATTGGTACGTGGCAGGATTTGAACCTCAGCCCTCCCGGTAGGAGTTCGACATTTCACATCATGTTCGAGCCACCGACGCCCAATATTGCATGACATAACCTAATTCGTTGCTAACGCGTAATATAAATAATTAGATACCTTACGTAATAGTGAAGGCCTAAAAGTATACAGAATGAAATTAATTTTACTGCGTGATTGGAAATTAGTCCCAAACTGAATCGCGTGACAAAATAATATGTATCATATTTCTCAAAAACTTACGATAACCTGGCGGAAACTAACAATACATAACCGTATATGTAACTTAACCTTAGTATTAAAAAAGCTCATTTTTAAGAGTTATAGGTTTTCACATATCGCTTGTAAATTTTACGACAAGCCAGTCGGCATTTCTCCGGAGGTAAAAGTTACCAAGGAAATACCATCACGAATATGGCAATAAAACTTGAGAAACCTTTTAACAAAGGTTTGGAGTATCCATATATGGTACATACAGGTTGTTGAGCGAGTGATGACAGATGTTTGTAAAGTATATATTAAAGTGAGTCCATGTCACATACGAATTTAATAATCAACTGTGATTTTCTTTTTCTCACAAAAGTGCATAGCACTCTTATTTCCCGGGACGATGTCTAGTTTTCAAGTTTAAAGCTCTAAAATAAAAAAAAAACTCAGAAGATGTTTTAATGCATTAACGGCCTTAAACCGAGTTAATTCTATATAAAACCAGAAAAATGCAACAAACACAGACCACACATCAGTAGTTTTACAGCGAGATTGCCACAAAACGGCGGCACTTTCTAATTAAAAATTTACGTAACAAACAGTTATTAAACCATGGTTAAAGCAAAAACGACCAGCAACTTATAATTAACTCGCGGTCAAACAGTGACCCCAAATCTTTGATCTTGACCTGGGTTTCTACCTAGTATTGTGTTTAGGTCTTACGCGGATACCTGTGAGTAATTTCATAAATAATTCATTAATTAGTCGCAGTTATTTTGTCTTATTTCCGTTGTTAACTTTATAACAGGAGTTCGTTTACGGCTCATTGTAACAACGCTTTGTTTTTATTTTAGACAACGACTATGCCTAGACCTAACCTTACTGTTGTAATAAAAAGACTCAAGATTATTTTGGAAATGGACTCCAATTAAAAAAGAAAAATAGTTTAATACGTTATGACGACTGTCTGGATGTCTGATTTTAATTATAAATGCCTATGCTTAATAGAATGAGACTAATGAATAACTCCTGTGTGACTTTCAGGTGAGTGAACTAGCCAATAGCAATCATGATCCCTTAATAAAAAAATGTAACAAATAAAATATTGTATTTATTATAATCGACTCTTCTGAAATTCATCATCATCTTCAGCTCATTATAGGCCCCACCAAAGGGCTCGAGCCTGCCCGTGTAGAGTGTATCGGATTTAGTCCTCCATGTGGGCACAGTGCAGATCGGACGACTTCACGCACACCTTTCAATTTCTTCGTAGGCGTGCGAAGGTTTCCTAACTTTGTTTTTCTGTACCGTAAGAATGTCGAATAAACTTACATATAATTTCAAAAATTCGAAAAGACATCGGTTTGTGGCGAGATTTTGATCTGCATCCCCCACAACGGAATGAAACAGTCCATACCAATGATCCACCGACGCTCTCCAAAACTCATGAAGTAAGTAGTAAGTAAATACATTTGATTGATAAATTCTTTTCATAAGCTCTCGTTACAAAGGCCTATGAGAGATCAATGCGATAGGAAATATGCATTATATTCGTTACCATTACGGTCGGATCTAGATAATGAAAATATTAATTTACGTCGTCACCTCAAGGCCAATGCTGGCAGTAACAAGACTGACAACACAATGGATCCGGTAAAGTGTAATAATTAGCTGCTGCTCTAAATGGCTATATTTTTAAGATAAGAATAAGATACTCTCATTTGAAATTCGAATGTCAAGCGGATTTAAAAATGTCGCTTTCTTTTAAATTTAAATTTTTAAATAATAAGTAAAGCTTCATTTTTTACAGCCATTTATTTAATGAAAAGATTAATGAATTCTGTAAAGAAGGTTATAAGTAAAAGGGGTTTACGTTGTTGACACAGCTGATATAGACGTATGGAAGAAGTAAAGGGACTTATTGCGCCGACCCCAAGTAATATGATGGAAAGGTCCTCCTTTGGAAAGGTCCTAGTCCTCTAGAGAATGATAATACTGACAGTCATTTATGAATTTGCTAAAATTATGAGCTATTACGAATTAAATCTTGAGACTTTAAATATTTAACTACGGTGACTTATTGGTTCGGCTAATAAGTCACTGTCCCTGGTATTCTGTCACGTAATATATTATATAAAGCGAAATTCGAATTAATTCTTCATAATTTTAACGGCTTTCACCAGAGACATTCACTTTAGATTCGATAATGTAGCCACTCCATTGTGTTTAGTTCACGGTTTAGCGGTTACAAGGAATTTCGACCAATAGTTTTAGTCTAGAGTAGGTAGGGTTGTCGACCCCTACTTACAACACTATGTCATCTTTTCTAAGGAAAACAAAGCAGTCATTGTTAAATTATCGGCTTGGCTTACGCTTCTAATGATAAAATTTAACATTAATTATTCAATTCAATTAAGTCGTAATCATAACGAAAATATTTTATAAGCACTACTAAAAATAAATAAATAATAATATCCACTAATATTTATATAGCCCTAAACGTGATTCTTGTATTATATTTATCAATTGTTTAGTACCCTTAATATATATATTACCCCATTAATATTATTTTAATATATATATTACCCCATTAATATTATTTTAAATTATATATATATTATATATAAAAACAACCAGACCACTAAAAATAGATATGGGCATGCACACAAATTATCGTAACACCAGGGGATCTAACGCAGAACCCTTGGTGTCGTAGCCGACGTCTCAACTATTACACCAATTGGGTCGTCAAAAATAAACAACAATCATATCAAACTGGGCCGAAATACTTACAATAAACATAAAAAATAACAATTTAATAAATGTCACAAAAATACAGATTGTACCTAATATAATGTAAATATACTCGGAAATAAACAAAAAATGACAAAATAAGAATAATGAGCATATTTATTATCAAAGTTTATCAACAAAAGAAATAGTCTTATATTAAATTTATTGATAACCCTAGCTGACATACATGGTGGCCATTTTAGAAAAAGACGAACCGGTGCAATCTATCCGCATGCGCATGCGCTTGATGCATTATCATAAAGTATGGCTCTTATACTGCTGGTCAATCGCTTAGAGGTTGTAATCTACATTTTTGTGGTAACGTTCAAGTGCTGTCCTGATATAGTCCGATCATTGTTGCCACTGTAGCCCTTTTGGAGCTAGATCTGGCACTTTTTTGTATAGGTGAACTCTTTTTATAACGAATTAGCCCGAAAAGAGCAATCTAGCTCCAATGTCTTGAAAATATTATCAAATTATGAGGATTCGACAATGCTAACAAGTAACTTTTTTTGCTTATTTTCGTCGGTCATGACGACATTTTTAGAAGATCTAAAAAAACGTGTCATGTGATTATGGCTTGGCATTTTAGTTCAGAAAATCTTTAATGCTCTATCTAGCTCTTTTTTTTTTCTCAAAAAGCCCTTTTTCTAAAACTGACGGTGGCACACTGAGCCCGATATGATATCTTAATTTTCTTCTGTTTTGAAGTGAAAAAATGCGAATTTCAAGGTAGCATTCAACACATTGCTAGTAAATTGATAATGTTGGAGTATTTTCGAATATGTTTTGCATGGTTATGTATGACCCTTTGAATTACCATCAAGAAATATTTTCATAATACTAAAAGGACGGATATAGACAAAGGTGACATGTTTTCTAGCTTGGGACTTAAATCAGGTCTAACTAAACTAGCTATGCTACGTATATTAAATACAGTATGAGCAGCCCTTTCAAATACCATGAAGAAATATTTTTATAATACTGAAAAATCATATGGACTAAGGTGCATGATTTCCTAGCTTGAGACTTTAGTCAGCTCTACCTAAACTAGCTTTGCTTACGTATATTAAATTAACTATGAGTAGTTATTTTCTAATCATATTTCTAATAGCCTGTATTTCAGAAATTACCTACATCTTTACGTTACGACATATTTACAGTGAGGCAATAAATAAATAGAATTTTATTTGAGACGCGTGCAATGCTTTCATGACGGGCTATCATGCTATTATCGAAAGTGCAAGTTGCATCTGTTACTGCAATCTATCGGTTAATGTACACGATTGGATATTTGCATGCCTGCTGTGTGACAGCTAAATGTGTTTGCGTGATAACTTTAATGTCTTAAGTTTGTTCTTTGAAGTACATTAACCGATGCTTCAAACTAATAAAGATTGCCAAAACTGTTTGTCCCTTATTTTATGACAGAGTATGAAATTATTTTCTACTACAAATATGCCCATTATCCTAAGCTAAGTTTTACTTATTTTTGATATCTTATGACGAGGCAATAGGACGAGCTATTATCGGGGAGCTCGGGAATAAAATGTTTTCTAGATTAGTAAAAGACCAGGGCCATAATAGCCATTAGAGGCTACCTCCCATCTCGTAAACTTCCCATTTCGTAAACGTCTAATTGTACCTATCAAAAAGTTGCGTTTGGTAAAACATTTCATTTCTTCATACATTTAATCCCATTTTCGTAAACTATGTTATTATTGTTAATTTTTGAACGGTACAGTCGGTATCAAATTATGTTTAGATTACTTAAAGATTTTCTAAAAGCTCACAGTATTGAGATAAATTCTCGACCAACAAAAATCGACTAATGTGTGTCAAATACCACGTGCCCACAAAATACCGAACGGGTCCTAATAATAGCCAAATATAAATATCCACCGACATTCACAGCGCCATCTAGCCCCAAACTAAGCCGTAATATGGATACTAAACAACGGATAAACATACTTATATTAAAAAAACCATAGTGTATGGTTTTTTTAAAATATAACGAAATTTATTTTTTTATAATAGAAAATACCCAGACCTATTCAAATAGACAAAAAAGTGAGCTTCGCTTTGAATAGGTAGGTGATTTCTATGCACCAAGCTCCACTTGGACCTATAATGTCAAGCTGCAGGTTCCAAATTACAGGTCAAGTCCGAATCCGATACACTTGTTGTAACGTTCTTTCGGCATGACCCAAGCACGAGACAAATCCTAAAGTGGAGTGTGTTAGATGGCACACAAAAGCATTCAACGATCGTTCCACATAACAAAACGAGCGTGTTAAAATCGTGTAACTCCGATTCCGATTCGGTTGCGCGCAAAATATGTTAACAGCGTTAAATCGTTGGTAACAAGAACTTTATGCTGTCAAGTCACTTTGAAAGGTTTAAATGTGATATTTATTCCGAACCATTTAAGTTCAAAATGGTTTTGTTATGATTGAGTTTGTTTACTCGACGTTTAAGTCGTCTTAAAAAGCATTCTATTGTTTTAGTATAAACGCGTACGGGTATATTTTTAAAATTATGTTAAGAACTACAATGTCACGTTTTACTCTGATTATAGAAAAGAGTAGTGTCAATGAGTCATTTATCATAAAAAAAATATAAATGAATAAAATAAATAATGTGCATGATTGCTTTAATAATCTAAGAATTATGTAGTGAATTAATAATGGATGACCTATATGATGTGATGGTTGAGACGTCCGCGACAAGGGTTCCAGGATTGATCCCCGGGCAGTACAATATTTGTGTGCATGAACATGTCTGTTTGTTATAATATGTACATGTGATAGACATATATTTTTTGTAAACATATAACCTTGTTACATAAAAATATATAAGTATGTCTATCCGTTTATTCGTACCCATATTACATGCTAGATTCTTAGACGGGGCTAAATGGCGCTGTATGAATGTTGGTGAACATTTGTTTAATCTTCGGACATTAACACAGCGCTTATACCAAAATCCCAAAAACATACGAACGTTTGTGTAATAACTTGACCAAGTAAATACTGTGCACTTTCGAAGTAACATACAATCAGTGTAAATATCTCTAGTTCGCGTGTCCATCTGTACAGGCCGTGATCACCGAAGTATCTCGAGCAATATGATTATTCGAACATTGTGCATAGAAAGCGAGGTTGACGTGCCACGCTCGCTTCTAATGCGATACCTGCTATTATTCACTGTTATGAAATTTCAGGAAAACTTTTATTTGATTATTTAAGTGTGCAGTGCCAGATAACGTCCCGTAAAATAGAAGTGTTTTGCACTTCTGTTGAGACCACTGTAGCTAGTAAAATTACCGGGTATAAGAGACCTAACATCTGTTGTCTCGAGTGTCGGGCGCAGTGCGGCGTTGATGCAGAATAATGGCTGTCCATCAGTTGTTGGTCACCATCAAGGTCGCGATGTCATGGTCAGGCGTACTACTCACTTACGGTGAGCGTCTTGACCGCCCTATACACTTGATTAAAAAAGCTTGTATTGATTAGTCTGAGAGACTAGGTATGAGGATGTGCGTGATTTTAGACATGTTTGTGTGTCATCTAGCCTGTATATCACGTAATAGCAATTCTCGTTTGTATATAGTACTTATAGTTTGTTTTTTTCCTTTGAGACTCTAAAAACTAATATGACAATGTAAGCATAAGTAAAACAAATTCATTCCACAATGTTGTTAAATAAATAAATATCCACTGACATTCACACAGCACCATCTAGCCCCAAGTTAAGCGTGAAGCCTGGTTTATGGGTACAAAACAACGGATAAATATACTTATATACATTTATTTTGTTAATACATACATATTATACATATAATGTTTTTATTGATAAATTAATAACATGACTTTATATGACACAACCATTATCCAAGTCCAATACCATTACATTTTAGTTTGACAAGTGCCCTAATAAGTAACACCACGACAATAACGTGTTAAGTGACGTCATCAAGCTTAGCAACATGGCGTCCAATTCCTATATGAGTATTTTTCAATAGCAGAAGCTAAAATAATAATATACAAATCCATACTAATATTATAAAGCTGAACAGTTTGTTATATTGTTTGATCACGATAATCTCAGGAACTACTGGACAGATTTGAAAAATTCTTTCGGTGTTAGATAGCTTATATATCGTGGAAAGCTAATAGCTATATATCATCACGTCAAGTATAAATGAAGCGGAGCAGTATAATGTTTCAAAATCGAGGCTTGTTTTTCCTACTAAGAGCTCTTGCTGCTTGCGCTGCATAAACCGATAAATTTTCTGACAATAAGAATACTATTACCTTATACTTACTAAAGTTAAATATCTAATTGTAGTTCTGACAATCGTTTATTTATGATGTTTTAGGTTATAGTTTAGCCCTTAAGATATTTAATTTATGTTTATCATAACTGTAACTCATAATGTTTCAATATATTATCTATAATCATCAACCTATCACGTCCCACTGCAGAGACAGGCCTTTCCACACAGCATGGCTTTGGATAGTTTGGGCCGTTACAAACCACGCGGCTCAATGTGAAATGGTGGGTGTTATCTACTAGTATCCTAAGATTATCATCTATCGCTGGGACCGACGACTTTACATGCTTTCCAAAGTACGGAATCACCTTCCTTTTCAGACGTGATTCAGCATACAATGTTCTTACTTGACGACCCATTTGCTGTTGCGGTTGTGAGGTCGAATGCAACACCAGGGTTCCGGGTTCGATCCCCGGACAGTACAAACATTTGTGTGCATGAACATGTCTGTTTGTAATGGTCTGAGTGTTTTCTATGTATAATATGAATGTATTTACAAAAAAATGTATATAAATATGTTTATCCGTTGTTAAGTGCCCATAATACAGGCTTCACGCTTAACTTGGGGCTAAATGGCGCTGTGTGAATGTCAGTGGATATTTATTATTACTTAACTGGGAAAAGTCGCACACATCGTTTTCAGCGATCTTAACCAGCGCTGAACGCACTAAATCACGGAGGCAATGAATAAATATACTAGTTTTAAAATTAATGTTCGTATGTAGAGCAATCATGAACGTACCTATACCTACTGTATTAAGCGCCCAAGTCCTACATGCTGGCTAGTAATCATTTAACTTACTTGAATGGACCGGTTTTCTAGTTGCACTTATAGTTTAAACTGAACTAAAACACTTTGAACTCAATTATTATTATACGCTACGGATGTTTTCAACAACGCCATGTCCAACTTTTTTTTATTAAACATGAAGTACACGAGCTTACGTTTAACTGATGGTTTGTGGCACACTGTCCATAAACGTCTGCAAAAAGAAACAGATATAGGTTGACAGCCCTTATTAAAAATCTGTCTGTTTGGTCGTATCGCTCCTTGATTTTAATTACTACAAAATGACAATTATTTTGGCTAAGGTTATTTAATTGTTTTAAAATGTAAAATAAAAATTAAATATATCACAGAACATGCACAAAATACAAATACAATGAAACTAATGTTTCATTTAATTCACCACGGTAAAAGATGACGTTTTTCTTCGCCTAAAAATGACTTTGCCATATTTACAAATCCTGAATTTTAGTTACATATCAGCTAACATTTTCAAAGTCCCGAATATTAACTGAAAATAATATTATTTCTTTTAAGAAACATACAAACACAATGAAACTTATTTGCATTTAATACACTATGTAGGTAAAAAATATGTTTTCTTTGACTAAAATTGCATTTGCCATATTTACAAATCCTGAATTTTAGTTATTTATCAGCATTTATTTTCAAAGTCCCAAATATAAACTGAGAAATAGTATTATTTCTTATAAGACGATTTTTTGGTATTTACCGGAACCAATAATTGTATCTCAGTATTAGAAGACGTCTGTCTTCCTATTATCACATACTTATTCCTTTATATCCTTATTAATATTATGGTTACAATATAAATTAGGAGACAAATATATGTATGTATGACAACAAATGGTTATGATTTTTAACCATTATATTAATGCTATTTCATCATTTGCAACATAGGCACTTGTTAGCCAAATCAGGTTGTCAACGTGAACAAGACCTAACTCCGCGTTAAGTAATGAACCAATTCCTAACAACCTTGGTGTTGACCGAGCCGGTTGCGTTTCACAATTACAAAGCCATTAACAGCTGAGCCTGATAAAGTGATAACAAATGCTTTGTACTGGCCGATATCTGAAATATAATACTAAGTATAAATTTTAAGCCTTGACTCGACAAAGAAGTGGCTGAATTGTTTATACTCAATATGTAATGCTCGTTTTCCTCAACCTATCGCAGTCCACTGCTGACATAGCTCTCCCCCATTTTGCGCCAATATACCGCTCCTCCGCTTTTCTCATCCAGGCTCCACCAGCGACCTTTATTAAGTCGTCGGTTAATTTGGCCGGAGGGTCCTACACTATGCTTGCCAAGACGCAGTCATAATATTATTTATTGACTTAATAACGTATTTGAGAAAAAATTGCCTTGCTAAGCTAAAAAATAAATAACTTGATGCACAATCTCACTCAAAAAGTGTCCGCAGCGAAAGTCTGCCCATCGCGTCAGGTGGGTAGAATTATCATTCATAATCACGTCGCTCGCTACATGTCATTGTGATATAATAATGTGCTTTTGATTTTGTACTCTTTCTGTGACGCGTTAAGATCAAAATTTAAATGAATAGCTCTAAATACAACGATAACCATACGTACGTGTCATGGGGCTCGGTCATTTTTTGGTTGACGTTTCTTCGTGATTGTGCATCAAGTTAGTTTATTGTTGGTCTAGATGCTAAGATATCCATTCAAACACTTTAAAAGTATCCGAACCTTTTTTATCCTGATTCCAAAAAATATATCATTCAATATTTTTAATATGGCGGCCGATTACTTGTATACCATTTTAGAGGCCTTATGGTGTTTATAAATCTTTGACACCTGATCCTATTGCTCACACTCGTCTAATACTCATTAATCTTACCAACTATACTTACTTGATAACAAGACTAATGTTCCAATATCGATAGTGCTTAATTAATCCTTGGATAAATTAGCATGAAATCGTTTTGGCAAACTAATTACCACACCGATGAATATCAAATTTAAATGACTAGGTTAAATGGATAGAATAATACTTAAATGGATTCTGACTCTAACTATGACCTATTATTGACTCGAATCAAGGTGCATAAAATATTATATGACATGTTACTTCACCACTAAGAAAGCTACAAAGTTACATGCACGCCTGCGTCTTGAAAGGAACAAATAGATTCTAACGCAAATCAAATTCCATTCGGCGAAACGTGTACGCTATTACAATGAAGGGTTTGGCAATGTAAACAATCGTTCATCATGGTAAATCGACCTTAATATTATAGTTATAAAGCTGGTATTCCATTGACCGAAACGGAAATAAATTGACCCTGTTGTTCGCGCAGGCTACTAAATAAGCGATTTGACAGATATCTGGCACAATCAAATTCGTTTCAAATAGTTCAGTAAAATGATTTGCACAATTTTGTTAAATAACCCTTCGGTTATACACAGCAATATCTGCATCTGAGCAAAATATGGCTAGCAAAATGTGTCTTCAGGCATATTAAAATTTTATTATTTATTTCATAGGTATGCCAACAAGTACTCTAAAAGTGTGCTAGCAAGGAGACAGTTCACTTCATCATCAGCCTATAAACATCCCCACCTAGGGGCACGAGAGTAGTCGTAAAAGGTATATCGACGCAGGCCCAGTGTGGATTGGCCGACTTCACGCACAACCTTTGAATCCCTTCACAGGCGTGCACACGTTTCCTCACGATATTTTCCTTTACCAAAAGAGCGTCGGATAAACATACATATAATTTCAAAAATACATTGGCACGTGGCGGGATTTGTACCTGCACCCTCCAGGTTGAAAGGCAACAGTCCACACGAATGAGCCACCGACATAGTATGTTGTGGTAGGTAATTCCGGTATGACACCCCTGGACACTCACAACGGGGGCATGGCGAACCTTTTAAAAGTAACAAGCAGAAAGGCAAAATGAGTTTTTATTAAATTCATTGATTTTCGACTCTATTTAAGGCAAATAAGGTTTTTTTATTACCTTACTTGTACTATTGCCAAGACCAAGACCTAGATCTCAATGTATTAAAATTTGTAATAAAATACTGTACTATTGATTTGTCATATATTTCCCAACACGCTTTCTTTAAGTACCCAGCTTATTAGAATACGGAAGTAAGTTGTGACCATACACCGTGCAATATATAACTTTCAAATAAACTAAGTATATTGAAATAAATAAATGGAAACACGATTACGGTAAAATAATGTTTAATCAATGAATGACGTATTGTTATAATTATGTGAATATTAAATTAGTTAATTGTAATTTATTGCATTTTACTTAGTAAATATAGGATACAAATCATTTATTTGTTTTTGTTTGTACTTCTTGTCAATTACGAGTATATCAGACATCACAAACATGAACATAAGTTTTGCATATGATTTCAAAGAACGTAATAATTCAGAATTTCAACAATTTACGCAATTATTTTTTGCAGAACTTCACCATGCTTGTTGAATGAAAAAATAACCATCATTTTTAATGCAATCGAAAAATCACATCTTATAATAACGCGCTTTTATAATAAATAAATATCCACTGATATTCACACAGCGCCATCTAACCCCAAATTAAGCTGAAGCCTGTAATATGGACACTCAACAACGGATAAACATACTTATATATTATTTTTTTGTAAATACATACATATTATACATAGAAAACACCCAGACCGTTACAAACAGACATGTTCATGCACACAAATGTTTGTACTGCCCGGGAATCGAACCCGGAACCCTTGGTGTTGCAGCCGATCTCTCAACCGCAACACCAAATGGGTCGTTAAAAAAATATTGACATTATTGTGAACCAAATTGGTTGCCACTCAGCTTTATCGTCATAGCTTAGGGTAGCTATGACGCTGGTCTTCTGTGGGAGCATGATTTTCAAGGCTATGCGAAAAAAATCACATCATCTTACAATTATGCGCTTTTATAAGACGAGAAATATACAGATCGATACATAACAATAACATTCAGATTTTGATAATCAATGTCACAATTCGTAACAGCCTGCGCTAGCGTGACAATGGCAAATCAAAGTGGTTGTAAATAAAATAGGAATTTCAAATTACGATACCACAATTTGACTCAATACTGCTGTTCAGTAGTGGCATGAACTCCATATATGCAAATAAGCAGTGCATACCCTTTGCGTCCAGACAACCCAGAAAAAGCCAACACATTTAATGATTCCACTTATTCGCCCATTTTCTTTTACAGATTTCAAACTATAGACGATCTGCTGTCATCAACAGAACCTAACTTGACAAAAATATAAATTAATTGTTATCGATTAGTGTCACTCACTTTGCATACCCTACTTATAATATTTGTGCACGCCATTGCTGTTCGGTCAACCCGTTCGTAATGAATTGCGTCACCGTTTTCTATGTCATTGGACAGAGGTTCAATTAATAAAAGGAAGTGGTATGAACTAGTTATGAAGTTGTGAACGTACCTGAGTTCGAAGGGCGCTGGAGACCGCGAGCAGCGTAAGCGCAGCGGCGCCCCACCAAATACCGGCGCGCATTCTGTAACAAATAACAATTATATAAATATAAATAAATAAATAATAAATATCCACTGACATTCACACAGCACCATCTAGCCTCAAGCGTGAAGCCTGTATTATGGGTACTACAACGGATAAACATACTTATTTACTTTTTTTTGTAAATACATACATATTATACATAGAAAACACCCAGACCATTACAAACAGACATGTTCATCTACCCAAATGTTTGTACTGGCCGGGGATCGAACCCGGAACCCTTGATGTTGCAGCCGACGTATCAAACACAACACCAAATGGGTAGTCAAGTAAGTAAGTATCGATAAACAAGTAGAGCTTTATATGACACCATTTGCCCCAATGCACATGGAGGTACTAAGGATACGAACGTCGAATAAACATACGCATATACTTTTTGTTTGTAAAATTATACAGATTATCGGGGAAGGGAACGTCTGCATGAAATAGTGTAGACGTACGTCTAGAAGTGGACTAAGACAGTGTAGAAATAGAGATACAGACAGAAAAATACATATCCATACACACAAATGTGAATTAGATAAATTTATTAGAGAGACTATCAAATATTTTACATGATGTAATCTTGATGCGAGTTTTGTTAAGCAAGTGTTATAATTACATCCTCTTTAAATGGCTTTGTTTATTAATGAATTGTTACTTTCTTTACAACACATTATTATCATGAAGAAACATAAACGCAAACATGTCACTCCCACGCAGCTTTTGCCAGACATCCATTTTCTTTTATAAGTAATATGGTATTTGCTAATAATAATCTACTAAAATAAAACCATGCGCAATGTTTGTAGGAGTTATGACGTCGTAATGTACTCGTAATATGTTTTTACAAACATTTTTGTCTTTGCATAGATACGTTAAGTTATAAAAATCTCGTTAAGCTCGGATTCGTGTTAGACATTGGTTTATACATAAAATACTTTTATGAAGTCTTTCAGTCTGAGAATTTACTTCTGTTGCTTTTCTTTATACTGGCTTTTTAAAATCAGTATTAAGTGATGGACTTGCCTAATTTACTGCTGCAATCTTCGTCAGAAAGATTTTAAAAGTTCTAGAATTTTCCAAATGAGCAAAGCGGAGGACCGGGATATCTGGCGTTAAATGGGGGACCTATGTCCTGCAGAACTTTCCATTTTTTCCGTATTGTACCTGTAGACACATTTTTCTATTTATAATATTTTTAAGGTACATTTTAATAGGTACGTCATATGTATGCCTATACCTTTGATATCATTTAATATATTTGGAATATGAAAGACACCAACCCATATAAAATACGAAACATTGTATTAAAACACAAATCCAATTTATAACATAGAGCATTCTAAAATTGCGAAAAACAACTTTGTAAGACCATTAATATCTAGAGACTGATTAAGTTGGTATGAAACAGACATAAGTCCGTTACGACAGCTTTACATAATAAACACAACTAATGCAGATGAGCTCAACGAACTCGAGCTGTGAAATGTTAGAGATCACATTATGCAAGCTCGTCTGAATTAGTTTCGTGATATTTTCAATATAAAATGACCCATGTGCTTTTAAGGCTATGTGCTTCTGACCTTTAGTATAAGTATTACATACAATGAGCATACCACTTATCAACCCAAACGTGATGTATATGATCAGGTTTGATCATTTAAGTCTTAATTTAGTACAAAATAAGTGTACAATATAATAAAAAGTAGTCTTATGATTACAATAATGACTTTAATGATAAGCTTCATTCCTCTAGTGTCATTAATGAATAAACATAACAACCCTACCTAAGGGAAGTTCTTTTAATTATTTTATTAAGTTATTTTTTTTAAGGTTTTTTCGTTTGATGTTAGTGTTTTTATATTTTTATAATTAATGAACAACCCTGACGTCAGAGTTCGCAAACTTACGACCACTGACGTGGTTTATATTTCCGATTTAGTGTAAGTCGAAAGGAAACTTTTTTCGCTCATTCTGGGGATATTTGTTAAACACAACATTTAACGACCCATGTGGTGTAATGATCGAGACGTCGGCTGTTACACCAAGGTTTCGGTTTCAATCCTCGAGCAGTACAAACATTTGTGTACATGAATATGTCTGTTTGTAATGGTCTGGGTGTTTTCTATGTACCTATAATATGTACATACATTTTTTGTTTTGTAAAATACATATTTACAAAAAAAAATGTATGTACATACATTTTTTTTTAAGTATGTAAGTATGTTAATCCTTTGTTAAGTACCCATAATACAGGCTTCACGCTACTGTTAGGGCTAGATGGCGCTGTGTGAATGCCAGTGGATATTTATTTATTAGGTTAATGCGGAAAAAGTCGTACACTTTTTAAATTTGTTTAGTTCATCCTTTTGCCTAGGCTAAGATATATTAAATACCTAAGTTTCAACTGGTCCACAATTTCACTCTAAAAGGAAATTCTTAAAATAATTGAATAGGCGAATCAGTACTTACTCATAACAGTGAGCGTTTTTTTATCATTTACCTAATTACACTAACACAATTACCTAATCAAAACACACGGAACAACACACCCTCCACTCCGCGTTCCGACACGCACTTTGTGAGTATAACAAATGTATGTCATCATTTAATGAGTTTCACTAATAGCAATAATGGCAAACTAAATGAAAAAATTACTTCCTTTATTATTTACTACCTAACCCCGGTGAAGTTTGTTCCTTCTCAAAAGTAATTCATTAAAATTTGTTTAAAAAAAATTTTTTTTTATCATGTCTCACAGTAAGGAATGGTATATATAGTATAATATATTATCGTGTCATGGTTTTCAACAACCTCTCCACCATTTTTCTGCCAAATAGGTTTAGCTACAAACAGTGTAACTGGCACCCACATTTTCCTCAATCAATTTTAGTGACAGAATAATTAAAATTCATAGCAAATCAAGCATCATTAACCACCGATTATTTGCAATAACCAACAGAGCTGTACACTCGGCTTGGTATATAGGTGAACTGAAGGTGGAATTCGATGTGCATTTTAAGTTGCATTTGACAGCAAGATATTGATTTTATAACATTAATATTGGCATGACAATTAGCACATAATAAGTGTTATGTTGTTAGTGTACCTAAAAATAAATAAATTTGCAGCATTGCTGTACATGAAGTAGCCTTTGAAACTATAGGCAGATTATTAGTCTAAAAAGATTGTTATCTATCTGTGCACCAAATAAATATTTTTTCTTAACACCCTTAATAGGGATGTAATAGTACCAATGGCATGCACTTCATATATGTAAATAAGCAGTGCATACCCTGTGCATCCATACAACCCGGAAAACCAACATATTGCCAACATATTGAATGATTCCCACGTATTTGCCCATTTTCCTCTACAGCGATCAGCTGTCATCGACAGCACTGAATTTGACAAAAATGTAAATTATTTATTGTTTTCGCAATTAGTGTCACTCACTTTGCATACCTTACTCATAATCTCTGTGCACGCCACTGAATAGTACATAGCTTTTCTAATGATTATTCGTAGTGCAGTGTACACACGTGCATATCTGTTGCAACTGCACTGCTTTCGCCGTCCGCAGCACCTACTTGCTTTATAGACCGACGACACACCTGATGTAATTGTATAATTACTTCGTTAAATTGTTGTTATTAACTCGATCACACATAATTCATATGTCTACGGACACAATAAACTATTTTTAAATAAACTATTTTTCAGACA